>JAGDQP010058613.1:0-12524 GCA_022664845.1 Lepisma saccharinum
AACTGTGAGCAATACATTTCAAAAACTGTTTTCAACTTCGCTTGTATATGGCATTCAATGTATCAAATATTAAGAGAATCAAAAATAGAAGAGGGACCAATTTTAATTTTGTCAAAATTCTTTGGAATGATCCTTAATCGAACAGCTAACATTTATCGTTGTCATTATTCGCTTCTTATGTTCTGTTCAAGTATAAAGAGTATATATATATATATAGCTAGCTCCTGCGTAGCCTAGTCGGTCCCGGGTTCGATTCCCGGTGGGGGCTCAAAAATTTCAGTGCTGAACCAGCATCGTGAGGACAACTGGGGAGCTGCTGTGAATAAAAGACAGTGGCGATCACAGTGAGAGCTTCGGCTCTCCTCTTCCAACCCGTCTGGTCAGCGTGGGAGCAGTAGACC
This sequence comes from Lepisma saccharinum, assembly GCA_022664845.1. Lineage (NCBI taxonomy): Eukaryota > Metazoa > Arthropoda > Insecta > Zygentoma > Lepismatidae > Lepisma > Lepisma saccharinum. The sequence continues at coordinate 402 of JAGDQP010058613.1, forward strand.
AACTCCTCCCTTCGGGGAGAGGCCTCATCCAGTAGTGGATTGAATATGACTGATTTATTATTATTATATATATTTATTTTTTTAAAAAAAGTGATGATTTCTAACAGGAGTGAAGTTCAAATATTATTCCAATAAAAATGTATTAGCGTACTTTGCACACCTTTCTTTGTTGGTTCCGATTCCGTGTAGCATTTGGGCGAATAATCAACACGAAATGTTCATTACATCACACCAAAGAAATCACGTCCCACTTTCGTCTTCATATATAGATTTGTCTACCTTTATAAAACCTAAACAATCTTGGCCTATTGCATGAATATAAGCATCTGGTTTTAATGAGACTATAACAAGACGTCACTATGACATCGAACACAAGGCTAAGCATGACGGATTGAGAGGTGAGCTCACGAAAATTAATGTCAACTCTTAAAGCATCTTTTGTTGGACAACAGAATATTTACAAGCGGCTGAAGCAGGAGTGCGTGCTAGTTTTGTAGTAAACTATTTTTATATGGGCCAGTCTAACTAGTTTTGTAGTGGTAAAACTTATAACCAAAACATACAAGCTTTAAGGATTCAGAATCTTTGAAAAATTCAGAAGTTCGTCGTCTGCAAGATGCTCTGTTAACACCTTTCTTGTTAACCAAACATTATTCATTCTATCTGTGCATATAATGTGGAATTAATTACATTGTAATAATTTACCGAAGTTACATAAACAGTTAACATACAAGGTATTATTCACACATTATGTATGCTAGTTCCGCTACTGGTAATAACTTCAACTTTAATCTAAAGCTCGTATTTTCATCATCTCTCCACTTCTCTAGAAATACGACTCTCGTCTTTTAAGAGTTAACCTGACTCGGCCCGCTGATCGGACAAGTTTGCCGACTCCTCCCACATACCATTGATCACTTGCTATCCATAGAAGCACAGAGCTAATCACGAAACCACAAAAGAATAAAGGATTAAAAAAGAAACAGCACTATGAATTCTGTTGTGGTCTAGTGATTTGATGTTCCGACCGTCTAACTGGGAATATCAGACAATGGCTCAGGCGGACGGGTAGGATCATCTCGAATAGGGATTTCCCTCGTTTTACTCAGTCTCACCTGGTGAAAGGGGCAATGCCAAGACCAACAATGATCGTGATCTCCGAACCATGCCACGAATTGAATCCGGTGCACAGACCTAGTGTAGTCATCCCCCTTCCCCCCCCAAAAAAAACACCCCCGCTCTAAGCCTCCCGACTCCACAGTTGCATCAGTTAGTAGAACTTCGCAATCGAGAGTTCCTGGGTTCGATATTAGCGCCCGACCATCCTGACTGAAGTATTGGAGCTTTTTTCCTACTATATCCTGAACAGTCCGGCCTGGCTACGGACGTCTATAAACATCTTTACATTTACATACGTTCGCGTGAGAAAAAAGGAAACTGAAAACACAAATAAGCCCGCCAGAGTTTTTTCAAAAAGCACGTTTTTTCGAACCCTGTACCATGTCCAAATCTTTAAAATATCTCGAGAAGCGATCGAAGAATGTGCTTCAAATTTTCAGGCTCTGGATTTTTACCGTGCGTACTATGTGAACTTCGTTGAGAAATGTGATTTTTTTCTAATACATAAGATAATACTCCTGCCGACCCCTTGATTCCCCTATAAATGACAGTTTAATACACTTTGATAGAACACATTCCTAGTATTGGTGTGGCTAATCTTACTAGACAGAATCTTAGTATTAGTTTAATTTAGCTACACCTACTTTAAATTTCTGTTAGCCTAACCTTGTATAGTACTGTACATTTTGTTTATAAACTCATCTGGCAAAATTAGAGATACATATTACATTCGGTTCCCAACTTCCGCCAGCTATTGAGCCGTATATACTCTCTTTAACACTGGTTCCCTTGCATATATTTGACAAGCACTTTTAGAAACAGCGACAACCAGGAAAAAAAAAAAAAAAATACCAATGCAATTGGTGATTGTTATTTCATTAAATATGTACTCGATTAGTACATCCAAACATGCATATTTTTCATTGTACGCAATGCACATCGCTTTAATACATCATATGCCCTGTCTAAACGCCCAAGCTGCCAAACAGGGCCTGGTACTATTAGCTTTATCACTCTCATTTGACACACCACTCAAAACTTCGTTACGTTGAGTTTTGTTACATATTTTGGGGGAAACCTAATGGTACAATTTACTTTATCTAGCCCAGAAAATGTAAACTTTACAGGAGAAATGTAGCCGGTCGAATAGGCATGTGATCTACGGCAGAAGGCCAACGACTCGAAGGTTCCGGGTTCGAGTCCCGGCATGGGTGTGGATTTTAATGGCTAAAGAGCGAATCATGACGGCCCGAATTCAAAAGTTACTAAACTGACCCATATAAAAAATAAAGTATACCAAAGTTTTAAAGGAGAAATGTAGTCTACACCGCATGTGGAAGTGTTGTTGAAACGCAAAACATAACGAAGTTTCGAGTTATGGAAGTGTGAAATAAAAGTGAAGAATCCCACGGACTATTTAGATGAACAGGCTTTCGGGCCAAGCACATGGTTAAAGTGGATGTGCATCGCGCATAATAATAATAATAAAACACAAACAAACCAGAACAAAAAGAAAAAAGACTGACTTTCTAGGGTGCAGGACATTAAGCCACCACGTGTCATGTATATATCATAATAAATAACACATTTTCTGCAGCTTTACCATACGTACAATATGATAGTATCTCACAAGTGGTACTCATTGCCAAGAATAGTACAGATGTAATTCGCGGAGTAAGTGTAGCAAACAAATTGAATACCACAAGAAATGTGCAATCTATTTACACGCAAAACCTATGGGGAGCCCAGTATGATGTAATATTAACAATATGATTTTTAAAATTAAAGATACCATATAAAATTAACCATATGCCAACATCCGATACAAACATTTTACAACCGCATATTGTCTAAATAACAATAATTACCACATACAATCATAAATACAAAACCCACATACGAACATTTTACAAGCAGATACTGTTGTCAACACTACGGAGATATCTTTCTAGGAAAATTTCAACGGTTGTTGAAAATTGTGACGCAAGATTATGTAAGCGATTCTGCAAAGCTTTGTGAGTACTCTTAACTCTTTTTGTCGGTGGATTTCCTCCACACTCTTGAACGATTGCTGTTGCTAGGATTTAACCTTTCTGGAGTCCCAAAAGCGCCTTTCAGAAAGGTGGATGTTGATTTTCGACCAAATCTCCAAATTTCCGGAGCCATGCTTCTGTAAAATTATTCAATTCTTTTCTCTCCGCTTAACGGTCCATGTCACATGAGAAGGGAATAACTGTCATAGTTTTGTGGTGGCTAAATGACCGTAACGACGTTCTGACCAGTCTTCATTAGCTATCGCGTTCTTGAATACTGCAGCACAATACGTGTCATTCATAACACGAAATGACGTCATTAATATTCCTGCCGCCATATTTACCTGCGGTGAACAACATATTTAGCGAATTGGATTGCTGTGTGCATGTATGTGCAGAAGTGTGTCTGATGATTATTTTAGGAAATTCGGGGTATATAGCATGCATATAACTCAATAGCTGGGTTTTATAAAGTAAAATTTACTGAATCCTACAGACAAACCTTTGTATTTTTGCATATTTCGTTTGGGATATGTAATTAGATGCTGTGGTTCTTTTTAATGCGATACCTGTGGGGAGGGAACACTTGAAATTTTGAGGTGTCTCGATCCCTGTGTTCCAGGAGAGGCCGCACTAGACTATTAACACGCTAGGACAGCTTAAGATTCCACATGTATATGCTGTTTTACACGAAACCCAACCGCCGGTGTATTGAACGCAGTGGTTCGGAACTTACTTTAAACAAAAAAACAGTCCTTAACTCAGCTGCTCGTTTAGGAGGTTAATAACAATTCATTCACCTTTATCGTTGTACTTTGCAAAATTTTACTCATTAATAAACTATGGAGTGATTTTTTGGGGTTCCTAAACTAAGATTATAACGCTCTTCCATTTGCAAAAGAGAGCAATTACGGCATTTATTTACTACCGCCGGACCACACCAAAATAATAATAATAATAATAATAATAAAAAATACCTCCCAGGGTCTGCGTTTTTTTCCTTTATTTGCTCAACGACTGACCGAGGGCACTTGGAGGTTAGGTAAGTCAGGTTAGTTGTTTCTTTTTCCTTCTGCACAGCGACCAAACAAATTATAAGAGTATACTATAGATCACCTAGTGCACAAATAACAGTTTTTGGAAATTTTTAAAACATGGTTAGAGGAAACATGTCCTACAGACATGTAGGACAAAATTACATTTCTGTAATAATAGTGGGTGACTCAAATGTAGGTTTATTTAAAAGTATAACGGTTGCCACCAGAATAACAAATATTTCGGAAACGTTAATTGATCATGTTTTCACGAATGATTATAATTTGAGTTGGGAAATTTCACCGAAAATTGCTGACCATGAAACTATTGGTATTTACTGTGAAGGACCTGTGAGTGACGGCGAAGTTTTTAGTGATAGTGACACAATCAGATTCTTGGGGAAAATAAAAATGGAAGATTTAAGGGATATGCTGCTTTAAAAGGAAAGAAGAAAACCAAACCAGATCTTGGAGAAGTCACGGAGTTCATACAGCGTTTAGAAGAAGATGATGTCAAGATTTCCAAGGAAAGATATTGTAAATTTTTTTAATAGTGAGGTAGTTAATGCGAGGAAAGAAAAACTTAGGTCACATAGTGTATTTGAGCTAAAAAAAAAATCATCATGAAATGGGCTTGATAACAGAAGAAGAAAAGGAAGCTGCTTAGAAAGATTAGAAAAGTAGGAGAAACAGGTTCATGGCAGTGCTTCGGAAGTTAAAAAGGGAGTTCTTATCTAAGAAAATTAATCAATGTGGAAGTTGTTACCGCCAATACACTTTTTTTTTTTACCTTATCAATGTGGAAAGCGATGGGAAGAAGTCTATTTTGAAAGAAGTTCTAAATAACAAAAAAGATTCTGTAAAGGAAATTGGAATTCATGGTCGTACAGAAAAAAAAATGAAGAAATCATTGATAGTAAACTTAAACTTCGAAAATCACTCCGTTGCATAAAGTTAAAGGTTCAGTGAAAATGAATGACTTACGCCCAATAAATGTGTTACCTGCACTAGATAGGGTTATTGAAAATGTAGTGTATGAACAACTATTAAAACATGTTAAAGAAAGTGATATATTAACGGAATTTCAAACTGGATTTAGAGAAAGACACTCCACTGAATCTGCTATTAACTTTGTATTAGAAGATTGGACTAGGGCAGTTAATGAATATGAAAGTGTTATTGCTGTGTTCATTGACTTGAAAAAGAGCATGCGAGACAATTAACAGATAGCTTTTGTGTCTGAAGTTACAAAAAATGGGAATTAGAAATGATGTGCTAGAATGGACTAAAGATTATTTAAGTGACAGGAAACAGTGTGTTAAGATTGGGAATAAGTTGTCAAGTGACACTGATATTGATATTGGTGTTCCACAAGGAAGTAAGGTAGGGTCTCTGCTTTTTATTTTATATATAAATGAAATGCCTTCATTAGTTAAACATTGTTCAATACAGCTGTTCGCGGACGATACCTTAGTGTACATAAAGGATAAAGATGTAATTAGTGGTAGTGTCAAAATAAATGAGGATCTAGAAATGATTAATAATTGGATGAAAATGAATAAACTTTGCCTTAACGTGAAGAAAACAAAAGTCATGGTGAATGGCAAAAATTGAAAACAGTTAGCAGAAAATGAAATCAAAATTGACAATAAAATAATTGAAATTGTAGAAGAAATGAAATACCTAGGGATTGTTATACATCAGGAATTAAATTTTAGGAAGCACTATGAAAAAACTGAAGAAAAAGGTTGCGATATTGTTTACCGATGAAGACTAAGTTAATGTTGTTTAATGCTATAGTTAAACATCAATACTGCTGTTCTATATTTGTTAGAGCGAATGCCACTACGTTACATAAAAGTCAAGTCATATTCAATGAAGGAATACGTGCAGTATTAAATGCTCCAGTGGATGAAAGTGATTGAGAATGACTTATTGTCAAAATGTATTTCAAAAAATGGTTGCGACGAAACAACGAAGTTCATTATCATAATACCCGTGCAGCTGGAAATTATTCTGAACGAATGTATACAAACAAAGTAGTGAATTGAAGTCAACAACAAAAATAATGTTTCTGTGTCATTTTATTAGCAGATTACTGCTACATATTATACAACGAAAATGAACTAATCAGGCGCACTTCGAGGTTAGGTAAGTAAAGTTCGGTAAAAAAAAAAAAAAAAAACCTGCTCTATCCGCATCCAACTGTAACTCGGCGCCAAATAGTTCTTTCCGCCACCACATGCAGTGCGTCTTAAAACTAAATACAACATTATTATTCATTTCCACTGTTACCCACATCATCACAAACCGAAGTAAATTGCTTCAACTCATCCTGTATATTTGTTAAAATTGGTCCGGCGATAGTAAACTTAACCCGCAATTAGATTAATTTTTGGTTTACGTAGAGGTACATCCTGTAAAGATACGTTTAGGAATCAAAAACTGCTGACTTTACCATGTCTATATATGTAGAGGTCTATTTTATATATATAAAAAAGTATTAATTCGTCGTTATAATATTGATTCATATAATACTAGGCAACAAAAAAATGTATGTTACACAGCAAAATTCCTCTTCTTTTCAAAAAATGCGTATATATGAACTGTACGCGTTTATACAATAAACCTCCGCTAAAAACGAAAGGTATAAGCAATATTAATATATTAGAGAGGAGACTGTTCAATTTCTTTGTACAAAAGTCTTATTACACAATGGCTGAATATTTAAGTGATAATTTGTAATTTTTTATGTTATCTGACAACTGTAATGCTTACTATTCGTAAGCTAATGTACAAGCTGAATAAATTGATTGAATTCACACGAAACCCTATAACGATAAAAACAAAACGAACCGTACCTGCAGTAAAGAAGGTACATAAATATATACCCTTCCTGGAAGGTAATGGTCAAGATGTATATTGTACTTGTATCCGAAACACACCAAATAAATATAGCAACTACTGCAATTATGTCTTTGTGGTCAGCTTGTGATAAAATTAATAATAAATGTAAATCCTATAATGCTATCACTGCCACCAAAAAGTTATCCCAACATTTGACTGTAGTAGCAATAGTAATAATTGATTGTCAATTATTACTATTTGATATAATCTCTTAATTTTTAAACACATACTGGAAGTCTCTTAATTGCAGAAGATATTCTCACAATTCGCTTGTAATCCAATACTTTAAGTAGTACCCGATACTTCCAAATGATTGTATTTATGCCATATAGAAAAAGAAAACGATAGGCTTCTTGTTTGGAGTAAAACAATGACTGAAATATACAAAATACCTCCGTGACCACCAGCTGTCGCCGAGGGTCCCATACTAGTTGCCTGCTTTGCAGCAGTAGTAAATACATTCCTCGCCACTACGCTCGCCATTTTTTCCTGCAGCTGAAAGAGAAGTGGAAATTTAGTTCGGTCAGGCAATCCTTTTTTCGTGATCGGGTGTGTGTAGACAGCTGTAGCGAATACAGAGACACCTAACGAACGAAAATTTTGTAAAGATATATCTTATTTGTCTCGAGAAAGTAAACTGATCAGGTAAGAACGTCATCACAGGAAGTAAGTGTAAAATAAGTTATTTATCAAAGTATACCGACGCATTTTTTAACAATCAATTTTATAGTCGTTTTGATTTCCAGTCGATACAAGTCGACATGTGTCAGAGTGTCTTCATTTAAAAAGCTGCCATTATTCTTTGTTATCACCAATGAACGGGCACGTCGTTCTCGCGGGAGTTATTTCGAAGATATATATGACAGTCCGCTTGTATAGCGGTTAGCGTTGCTGATTGAGGGGTCCTGGGTTCGATTCCCGACCCTGTCAAGGATTTTTTCCGAAGCGTGTGGGTTTGGAACGGTACCCACTCAGGATTATTGATGTAATTGGGGAACTGCTATGAATAAAATATAGTGACGATCTCAGTGAGAGTTTAGGCATCTGGTCATCGTGGAAGCAGTAGACCAATCTCCTCCCTCCAGGAAGGGACCTCATTCAGTAGTGGATCGAATATGGCTGTGATTTATTATTATCTATCAGTCTAACGTGATTTTTCTATTCTATGCTAACGTAACGCAATGTACCTTAACTTATAAAATATTTAAAATGCGCATATATATATATATTTTAGGTTTCAGGTATATCATCCCAAGTGTGGACGTGGTTCCTCGAACCCACTTTTTATATATAAATGAATGGAAAGGAGACATTCCAATTTTTCTCAGACCATATGCGTACATGTGCACTTATACATAAAACACATGAGATTTATTTACTTTTCTCTACAGGAAGCTATAGTAATCTATATGAGAGACCAATATGTGCAAATATATAAATATATTCCCTCAAGTATATGCCATTCTCTGTATCTGTATTCAAAAGTTCTCGCTCTATAGAACTGTCTCGTAATCTGTGTGACGTTTTAAAAACAAAATCACGAAATCCGCTATCAATACCACGTCGAGCTAACAGAAAAGTGTATAGAAACCATATAATCTTTGTATGGAAACAGACATAGCTGCCCTAACGTTCCTAGAAAGCAAGGAACCTTGACAGCTGCCGCCAATAGCAGCAAGAATTTTTTTTCAGATCGGCGCGCAGGACTGGGCAGCCATTTTGGCGAATTCCGGAGCACACTTGGAAACACTTCCGGTACGGCACAGAACTTTTGCCTAAAAAGAATTTTGAGTAAACAGTAATTTTGCGTATGCCCACCGCTCACAGGGAGCTGGGCCCCTCCGCGGTTTTCGCCGCCCAGCTCCCTTCGGACGCACCCTCCCCCCCCTTGCACACCTCGCTATCGCTTGGTGTGCATCCTGCCCTGGTGGGTTTTAGATACATCCTAGCTTTTAGTGGCATCTTTTAAAATTGTAAATCACAACTTTTATTAAATTTATTTTTGTGTAAAATAAATTTAAAAAACGAAAAAACTTTAATTTTCTTTTTAAAAAATATGTAAAAAGTCGACGCCAGGGTTTGAACCCTGGACCTTTAGATTAGCTTTCCAACGTCTTGACCACAAGATCAAACTGCAGCTGCCGGGCTGAGCGCTTCTCGCTGTTATTTATCGTTCAGGATAAGCGAGAGTGGGTTATTCCTACCGGAAGTGTTTTTAAGTGTGCTCCGGAAATTGCCAAAATGGCTGCCCAGCCCTGCGCGTCGAGCTGATAAAAAAACTGTTAGCACAAAGCTGTTACCAGTGTGGCCAGATACATACTCTATTAAATTTGGTAGCATTCGATATAAGTTTACTATTCATGTTTGGACAGATAATAGTGTGCTGGAAGTACGTCTGTGAGGCCCTGACGCGACACATCAATTAACCATCTTTAAAGATCTCCTCCCAGCTCTCGTCCATTCCTACGTAGCTAAATGTATCTGTCTACTTAGCTATATATTACTTCTTACAAATAAGTTAAAGCATGAATATTTAATTACATCAATAATCACTTTATTCTGCATATTCTAAAAAGAGGATTTATTATATATTGTACTGGCGTCTGAACAAACTAAGAAATCTTTTCTCTAAATTAATGTGAGATGGAAGAGTACCAAAAACATGAAACAAGGACAAGAGTCCATTATCCATTATATTTGGTGGACTTCGGTCACACGCGCGAACTAAATTATTAAAAGAGACTAAGAATTTACGCAAACGGTCTCGCACAATCTGGCTCTATCCAACTTTGTACGAGTCCGTCTGCACGTACACCACACATGTTGTACAACGTGAGCTACTGGTAAACCAGAACAATCATATACTGGTTTAGCGAGCACGACTCTTCACTTTTAGAGGAGCTACGATATACTTCACGTCGCCTTCGAAGTCCGGGGGTCCAACCCCGGCAGCCCACTTTGGTCGACTGGCTTTGTCCAACAGTTTCACTGTAATCCAATCTCGTCGTACGATTGCTTACTTCAGCGGTAGTTATAAACGAGAGATGAGATTTTCTCTTTAACTTTTTGGCTGCTAAATTCTTAACGCCAACCCAATTCGAACTAAAGTGCTCGCTCTCTAAACTACCAAGAGTTCACAACTTTCACTTCAATTTCTTGCATATAGTGCTTGTGTTTTCGTCTGTAATTGTGGGAATAGTCAGTGTCAATAAACGTAGTGTGCAACAGACTAATTACTGTCGACTTCTTCTTTCTATAAGCTGAGATACCTAGAGCGTTTCCTCCTAGGTCTACGAACCATCAATCGTCAATCAGCCTCCGAAGAGATTGACCGCTCGAAGCCCGCCTTCTACATCAGTCTGCTGTTCTACCAGGCGGTCTTTAGATCCACTACAATAGTCTATTAGTTAAATTTAATCCCTTATGATCTTCAAAATAAAAATGTTTCAGGAAATCCCAGAGAGAAGGGGGGAAGAACGCACTAGCATAAAATGATCTTCAAAGCTGCTTTTGAGCTATTTGATATTGCTATGGTAAATTATTCAAGTAACTTTGTTAGTTAGTTGTTTAAGTAACTAACAAATAAGTCAAAAGAAGAAGAAATGCCTGATAATATTGTGTTGAAATATTTTCGAAAAAAAAATAGCTTGTTTGCTCGAGGAGCCTGCTCCTCCCTGGGAGTCATAGGGTTAATTATATCAAAATAACAGAAAACTACTTTTCTAAGTATGAAGAAGAATACTGCAGCGAAAAGGTGCTTGAATGCAGTATTGTCAGGTTCCCGTCGCAATGTTTCCCTCAAAGTACTGAAAAAAACCGGATTTTAAGTTTTCTTTTGAAAATTAGTGGATTTTTATTTTTTTCCTTCCACTTTTTTTGGCCCAAATTTTCACGTTTACCGGGAAATTTTCATCCACCTAACAACGCTGCTTGAATGGCAAGCTTTTTTCTGCGAAGTTTTGCTACTTTATTAAAAACCTGGAGTGACGTAAGCACAGGGCATGAATCTACGGAGTAAATGGATAATAAAATAGGAATCGTATTGTGTATATACGCTGTTAAAGTTGACGTCATTTCCGCGCGGTATCCTAGCAACCAGATCGACTGGCTTTATACACACGGAGTAGCATACGAGTTTAGCATGGACGAAAAAGTGAAAACTGTTTTGTTAATATATTTATGACATTTAATGGTTATATTATACCTTATAATATGACTACATGCTTTGCGTTTGACTGCAGATACTATGCGTTATGTCAAACTTGTAAATTCTTCAGATTTCCAAAGATAAGAAGACATTACTGTTATGGACGAAGATGTGCAGTCTATTTACAGTCCATTTTGTTTTAGATTTGGCAATTCTATTTCGTTTCAGAAACTCTCTCTTTGTTAACACTTAAAGTTTCTAGTAACAACATTAAATGCGTTTGTGTATATTTATATTTTAATATGTTAATTGCATTCAAGGGGGCATGGAACAAATGTTTGTTGTTTTCAGTCTCTTTAGGATCAACTGGACGTCATAGTAGTATTTATAGTTCATATAAATTCTAAATGCATGTCTAATTAATGTTTCACTAAGACATTTTTAGTAATTGTTTATATTTTTTACAACAGATTATCAATCGATATTCACGCTAGTGCATGGTACTACTTTACCCATTTAGAACATGAATGACGTAATTTTTCATCTCTCGGATTAAATAGCGGAGACAAAGACTGTAATGGATAATTCTCATAATTCTAAAGGAATTGCAAATATCAAGCAAAAGCTATAGTGTTAAAATAGATTTATTATATGTTTAATTACAAGGGGAGGGGGAGGTGCATAACAACTTTGTATGAAATCTAGAAAATAACTACGATGACAGATTTCATGTATTGAAATAAACTGTACTGAATTCTGAGACTTGCAATGGCTAATAATACTTCAAACTTCTCTGAAACTCGGTGCCCCAGGGTTTGTCTTCAGGCACACCAGACAATCACCGGGATGATACCTTCAACTTAGGTCCAGGCCAACTCTTTCC
>JAGDQP010058614.1:0-12524 GCA_022664845.1 Lepisma saccharinum
TCAACTATGCCTATTGTCTCTCCGCTAATCTTTATTTCCTTCTTTGCTGCATGTTCATTGTACATTACTTTTGTTTTACTTAAATTCATTTTAAGGCCTATTTTCGAACTCTCATTACAAATTTCTTCCATTCTGGTTTGTAGTTCTTCTGCACTTGAAGCAAACAGGACTATATCATCAGCGAATTGTAGGTGAAGATATTCACCATTAATTTTTATTCCAACTTCATCTCAGTTTAAATTTTGGAACTCTCTCTCCAGGACCTCAGAAAACAGTTTTGGGGAAATTGACTCTCCTTGCCTAACCCCTTTTCCATCTTTAAATTTTTAACTTTCTTGCTGTAGTCTAATAACAATGATCCGTAACAGTAGAGTAGATGTTTCGCAGTAACGTGATATATATGCACTTTCGATGCCTTGATGTTCAAGTGATTTAAGTACTGCTGCCAAGGAGACCGAATCGAAAGCCTTTTCAAAATATATGAATCCCAGACACAGTGGAAGTTCATATTCATTAGTCCTTTCCATAACTTCATTCAATGTTTGTATGTGGTCCATTGTGCTAAATCCACGATGAAATCCGGCTTGTTCCCTTCCCTGATTAAAATCTAAGTCTTGTTCAATACGATTCAAAATAACTTCAGTAAACACATTTGTATAGAACTGACAGTACTCTCTTAAGTGTATATATATAGGGTGGTTCTGGAAATCCGTAACAGGGTCGTAACTCAGCTCCTAGTGCACAGGAATCTTTGAAACAAAAAATTTTCATACCACGTGGTGATACTTCTGAAATCAGTATTTGAACATTTAGAGGAAACATTTTTCGATAGCTCATACCGTTTGGCAGTTAGAAGACCTAATTGATGGTCAAAATTAACATGGTGTAGAGGGCTTTCGGGACTTTTCGGATGATGTAACTCAAAAGAAATATTAAATAAATGTTCCAAGCTAAAGTGAAATATGAAATGGAATATGTGGAATCAAACTATGAAATTTTCGAAAACGGGGGCGTCCCGGGAATGCTGTGACGGAGGGTGGGGTCAACGTCAAAATTTTAAACAGAAACAATGGCTGATCTTGTTTCCTTTGAAACACAATAAATTCTGAACATCTTTCGGCAGAAACATTTTAAAATATCTTCAGTTACAAGAGCTACTTGGTCTACCTGTTGACCTACCAACTAACTCTTGTACTTGTCAAACGTTACGAGATATTAAGCAATGTTTAATCTGAAAATTGCTCAAAATTTTCTGTTTGATTCAAAGAAAGCAAAATCAGCCATTGTTTCTATTTAAAATTTTGAAGTTGCCCCCCCCCCCGTCACAGTATTCCCGGGACGCCCCTGTTTTCAAAAATGTCATCGTTTGATTCCACATATCCCATTCAGTATTTCACTAGTTTGGAACCTTTATTTACTATTTCTTTTGAGTTACAACATCCGAAAAGTCCCGAAAACATTCTACACCATGTTAATTTTAACCATCAATCAGGTCTTCTAACTGCCAAACGGTATGAGCTATCGACAAGGGTTTCCTCTAAATGTTCAAAATTCAGCACTTGTTTCAACAGGAGCAAAATCAACCCGTGTTGCTATTTAAAATTTCGAAGTTGCCCCCCGTAGAGGTATTCCCGACGCACCATTGTTTTCAGAAACATCACCATGTGATTTTGCACATGCACTTTGGTATGAGCATTTTTTGTTTCAAAGATTTCTGTGCTCTAGGAACTAAGTTATGGCCCTGCTACGGATATCCGTGTATATACCGGTATTTTATTCTGTAATTCTGTTTGCTGAATGAACTGAAAATCCATTTGTTTGTCAAGAGAACAATGTAAACGAAAGGAGAAGAAATATTTAGAAGTAAACCTTGAGCAATCACTTGCCTCTGAAGTTCTGCATTCAAACTCGTAATCTACAGAAACCTGCTTGAGATGTAGGAGTATATAAAAGACTAAACAGAAACAAATCGGAGACGCCACTTGCAGCCTATGATCGGCACCTGGAAGACGGCAAAGATTCACACCCTTTCCACGCCACCAATCTGCTTGATGCGCCTTCAGAAATTCAGTTCCAAAAGCTAATAGTTCTCATTTGTAGATAATACAGGTACATTCAGAAGTGTAAGTAAGTTATGTACTTCTATTGAACTTATAGGCTAAAGCGAACTTACATTTCAATGAAACTGTAAATGGAGTCACAATGTGCAGCGAGGTTGAAGAAAAAAACAGAATTTGTACAAATCAGCCATTTCTTAACAAGGAAGAAATGTTTAAATAGAATGGAAGTTTTGTTTTTTCAATGTTTCCTGCTTATTTGTACAAGGTTAGTTTCTTTCTTACTTTGGATGAGTGTATCTTTCGGAAGATATGGATTCGCTTTTAGCTTCTCATGTATTACTCTGATACACGAACTAAGAGCCGAATGTTTGGTGCAAAGATAGCGAAATTGAAGTACAAAGAATGTACGGTAAATAACTGATTAAAAAAGGGGAGTCCAAGTTATTAAAGAATTGAAGAGTGGAAATGCCAAACGTTCCAAGTGCCATTGTTTGATAAAAGTACTACTGTCCTCAAGCACGTTCGATTTCCCCACTCGCATGTCCCCATCCTTGTTGCAAGTGCCAAATTAATTAGGAAGAGGTGAAAACAAATCACATTATGTTGGAAAGAATACGTTATGTGATACCAAATCAATTCAGTTTTCTGCTTGCGTGAAATCTTAAATTTGGCACTTAGAACGTTTGGCATTTCCACTCTTCAATTACTTCACGTGTGTGTGTGTGTTTTCTAAACTGATAAAAGGAAGGAATTTCAATCTGAGAGGCAACTGAAACAAATCCTATAGACGAACTTCGTAAGTTCTGGAAAAATACACGTTAGAGAAAGTCATGCACGTGACGGCGCCTACCGGTATAGAACCCTGAATCGTCCCTTCTTAAAATAATCAGTAAATGAAACATATCCTGAAGGTATGAAGCTACGCAGCAAGAATCAATTCACATTCATTTATTAGCACAACATAGGCATGGGTGTGACAATCGTGTATGCAAATAGCGATTGGAGAAAACACCAACACATATCTTCCGCAATTGCATTTATGTCGAGCTTAAGGCTAACCAGGCATTTGAAATGACCAATGGAACCAATATGGATAAGTGAATGGAGACTGAACTCTAGTGAATGATAGTGCTATTAACTAACAGCTTTTACGTCACTTCTGCCAACGCTCTACTCCAATAAGGACACGATAGCAATAATTTCAAAATGCAAGGACGGCTGTCAGTACGTCTTGCAACCATTCCGCACAACTCAGTCAACATTTTAAAGATCATTTTCAGTTTTTAAAACTTTTGTGACGTAATCTAAAGATTAACAAAACCCAGCCCCCGTGGTTAAGCTCGTACGTCACTGGAAGAAACGCGGGTTTCAATTCTATTGATGGCAATCACGTCTGAGGTTTAGTACGGTTTTCCTCAATTTTATCAGGCGAATGTACGGATGATACCTTGATTGAGGCCATGGCCGCTACCTTATGCATCACAGTAATCGCCGAGCGACGTTATTCCTCAGACACACATTTAGTGCCCAGGGTAAGCGTTTCTGAAATTGGCACTGTTCAGTTTTTTAGGCCTCCCAAGCTTAAAAAAAAATAAGGTTGAAAATAATTTGGCACAACGGATATTGTTCCCGACACGTTGCTTATTCTTTGAAGACTTCTACACACGAAACGCATCATCTTTGTTATTGGTCATAGTGTTAAGGTGATAATTTCAAGAAGACTTCGTTAAGTTACAAATTTAACCTATCAAATCTAAGCAGAGAAGTTAAGGAATATACCTTGGTTTTCCTCCAGTTATTTATTGCTATAATGCAATTATTGCAGTGTTTTCCTTCTTTAACAACCCGAAGGATGTTTAGGAACCCCTTAGGATGTATCATCATGTACATTATTCAAAGTTAGTGATACTAAGGGGTGACAGTAGCCATTTTCCCACAGTTCCCATTTATATAGCATCGGGGCAAATAATTAGAGTGTTTTTTAACAATAGAATTTTCAGATTTCTAACAGCCATTCTTACCTTTAAGACACAAAATACGATGGCTAGCATTTTCACGTAGCGCGTACTTTCGCAGAAACAAATATCTGTCTGCAAACATCCTGACGAAAGTAAGGAACAGTAATGTAGCATATGTAGACGGTTACATACACCACAACTCCCACGAAATCAAATTAAATTACACTGGTTAACAAAATTAAGGGTCACAAAAACTTTTTCAAAAATGAATACAAAATATGTTGGGGCGCTAAGTTAAAAAATTACCACCGTTTGTCGCTATCACCCACTATTTTGTCATAACTGGTATGGATATTTGTATCTACAGAGTGAGTCAAAAGTAACATTACAGCCTTGTAGTTCACAAACCGCCAAGGAAATGAAGCATCGTAGTATTCAAATGTGGAATTGTGGGAAAGGGCTACATTCTGGAGTAGATAATCAACGCGGTCGCCATCTTGAAATCTGCCATATCAAACAATACGAGAATGTCCCCAGAAAGTTATTCCAGTCGGAGTTATCTTTATTGGATTTGCCGCTTGATATATGAACGGACCCATACTACAGTCTTGTTTCTCACAAACCAATGAGCAACTGAAGCATCGTAGTACACAAATGAGGAATGGTGAGGAGGGGGGGGGGGTACATTTTGGGGTACATGATCAACGTGGCCGCAATCTTGAAATCCGCCATATTGGATGGAATTTATTTGTTTTAAAATGACAAATAGGACGTATGACATATCACACAATACGAGAATGTTTCCAGAAAGACATACCATGTGTTAAGTTGATCCAAGTGTTACGGTGTTGGAGTTAAAACGCTACAGGATAAATAACTCAGGTTCTGCACATTTTCAGAAGATAATTCAAACACCGTACCAGGTAGGTCGACTGTAATACCGGGTATGACTTTGCGGGAACATTCTCGTGTTTTTTGATATGTCAAACGACCCATTTTTTAAAAAAATGACCTCCACTCAATATGGCGGCCGCATTGATCATCCACTCCAAAATGTAGTCCTCTTCCACAATTCTACATCAGCATACTAACATGCTTCATTTCCTTGATGATTTGTGAATAAAAGGTCTGTACCTCGACAGCATAGTGCTTATCTTCCTATTATATATGCATGTAATTTGTGATGAAATGGTACACGATGCGACTTCTATGTCATTTTCGACTTCAGCACACCGAAATACAGTCAGAAGTCAGAACACCTCAATTAAGTAAAGAGTTTTTCATTGTTGACCAGTGTTTTTAAATAGCAAAAAATATTAAACAGAACCTGCATTATTGCTGAAAAACACAGAAAAAATAGACGCTGCAGTCCAATGTTTTTAACATATACAAGGCATTATATTGTTTCTTTGTACAGAAGAAAATCAACATTAAAAACACGAATTACTTTATGCTGTTATAAATAGGAAGTTACAATAGGCGATAATACAATAATTATATACTTTTAGCTGATATCTCTTGGAACAAGGCAATCTCTTGGCAGTATTAAATATATTAACGAAAACATGCATTACATAATCCCCCATAATTGTTGATTCTTACATGAACTTTAATCGCAGAACTACAGTCAGCAGTACTGGGATTCTTTGCAGACCCAGACGGGTTTGTGTATCATATCCGTTGTTTCTCTGAGAAATAACTCTTGTTAAATCCTTTTCGGATCAGGGTTTCTGAAATGCCAGCTGTCAGGAGCATCTAGCAAATTGTGTATCAGTGTAAGGTTAGTAGTTAACGTCTCGTATGACAAAATTATATATATATATATATCTTCTCTAAAATTAGTTAATTAAATAATTAACAAGACTAATTACGGAACAAAAAGTCCCTAAATCTTTAAAGTATTATTTGGTTATAATTGCAACACGAAACTCCCACTGAAGTGAAGATATTAGGTATATGCAGTGTGATGAAAATGAGAGGACTTGAAATTTAAGTTTGGATTGATGAAAATTTCGTCTGAATCATCTCTTGTGGAACCGGGAAAGGGAAGGGAGTGTTTGGTAACTCCTGACACGGTCAATGGTTTTTAAGTATGATGCTTTTTCATAATAAAACTCATTAAAGAAGCAAACTGGTGTGTATAATTTATTTACGTTGCTTGCACAGATTTAAGACGCTCAAACTGACAATTTAACAAGGAACGAAACATATTACGTTTAAAATTAACTTCAGTTTTGTACATGCCAGAAATACAAAGGTATGTAAAATTACATAACGATGAATATGTACTAACAATATGTGATTATATTTTTAATTCTCAAACACTTAGCACAAAACTCGTGAAACACGATACTTCTTCATGTGTAATTTATTTACAAAATGACTTCAAAACTTTCTTGTTGAAATACATTTTAACAATCATAATTTCACGTTATTTTTTCACGAACCTAATAGGTATGCAGTATTCAAATAATTCAGCAATACAGCTAAGTCCAAACGTCTTTGATTTGTGTATTAAATGTAAATTGTCAGATAGATACCTACAATCAGTATTTACAATCTTTGCTTAATGAGGGAACTTAAAAGAGAGGTCAAAGATCGAGATATTCGATATTCACACAGGTATAACGA
This sequence comes from Lepisma saccharinum, assembly GCA_022664845.1. NCBI lineage: Eukaryota > Metazoa > Arthropoda > Insecta > Zygentoma > Lepismatidae > Lepisma > Lepisma saccharinum. The sequence continues at coordinate 6,650 of JAGDQP010058614.1, forward strand.
TTTTCAGGCAAAATTTCAGCTCGCGTTACAATTCCTTGCCTTAAAAATATGACAAGGTTAAATTTCCTTGTATCTTGTCAATGCTTTAAGAGTATAATTTATTATTATTATTACAGAACTGAACGCCGATATCCACAAGTATGGAAAAAGTAACTGAAGACAGATAAAATTTTGTTCAAATTTTAAAATCGAACATGGCAATACTTCATCTCCTAAATGCTTCTTCAAGTTAGAAAACACTGGTTCTAGGATTAAGTCTTGGGATGAGAGGCTAACTTCCAAACGAAAGTAATATTTAGCAATAGAACTGAGGGTTTATTGCAAACACCACAAATGTAAAAACATGTAAGTGTTGAGGAGCGAAAGAAAACATCCAAGTCCAACGGACGGATTCTTACGGTAGCACTGGTTTTTCGCTGGATATCACACAACCAACTGTCGTTTTTGCAGACATCAAATATGTGGAAGGCAAAGGAACCCATCGATTGAAGCGCAAAATTCACATTTTGCTCTTTTTTCCGATCCGTGGTTTTGCAACAAACGCCTTAATTACCGTTTGAGGACACATACTGGCATATGAAAATATGACTTTTGCAGTTAGCCTAGTTTAGCCAAAATTGTAACAAACTAAAAAAAAACTGTCTTCGAGGTCAATTTTCCGGAAATTTAATCGTTTCTCGAACCAATTTTAATGTATCTCTTATTTTCACGACACCTTTTTACCATTAAAGCACGTATGCCTTTTTTTCTGAGCACCCTGATTGAGGTATGCTTAATCATTCTATTCCTCATTAATCTTAAATTACTGCGTTTTCCCCATTCCGTCAAAAGGAAATTGTCTTACACCTTTCTGTCATTTATGTATCAATCTAATGCTCATTGACTGAGTAAAAATGGGCACTTGTGGCTGGGTACTTGGCGAGAGTAAACAAAAGTGTACGAGGAACGATCAAACGAGGAGAGGAAACAATATTCACGATATCATTTTCTGATTTATCGTTAAGGTTCATCGCTTTATTGTAACACAGTAAAACAAATAGAGTCTGTAATTCTGTAAGTACCTAGGACAGCAGTTATGGTCCTGCTGTAACATTAAGTGGTAAGCAAGATTTTCAATTGAAATTTTTTCACTGTTCCCACATTATGACGTCAAAGATTATGTCCGTGATTTCTATAACTACTATCCTGAGTACTTCATGAAATCGTATTATCGCATTTCATCTTTGTAAAGAGTCCTAATATATTCCATCAACTACTGTTGTCTAGTTGTTCGTTAAATTTCTGATATCTAATACTTGTTTCTAAACAAATAAATGTGCAGTATTATTTTGTTTGACCAACTGGGACGGGCAACCTTACTGTTAATATCGAAAATGAAAGACGAACGAAGACGTTATCTCCGTAAGAAAGGTAGATACAACTTATAAAAAAAATGAAAAAAAAAGAGAAAAGAAACAAGGAAGGAAGGTAGGTAAGTTAGTTAGTCTCTCTCTCTCTAGACAAGGAACCAAGTGGCCATGGCTCAGTGCTAGAGAGTTGGCTTAGCATTCGAGAGGTAGTGGGTTTAATCCCAGCGGCCGACACCTTCCCACATCCTTTCCCGTCCACTATCACGGCCCGAACCTTAGATGCCTAAAGGGCATAAATAATATTGGCAAAATCTAACAAGGAAGTAGACCTGTTCCCTAGACATGTCTCACTCGCAAAAAGATTGAAGGATATCACCCAAAATACTGCTTTACCTTTCGTTTATGGTTCTTTAAGATTATCAACAAGGAGACAGAGTGCCTATGCAAGCAAGTGGTTCAAGGGTATACACAAGCTTACATAGACATAATAGGAACGATAGGCGATCGAAGTCTGAAGTTGACTCTCATCCTGAGCCGAGTACGAACATGCCGTGCGACCGTAGTTCAGTTGGTAGAGCGTTGGATTCGTCAATCTGTGCCCCTGCGACCGCTCATCTTGATAAGTTTTTCCTTGTTTACCTAGGCCGCTCAAGACAACTATTGAGATGATGCCTTGAATAACGCCATGGTCGATCTTTCCGAAGTCCCGATCCCTGTTGCTGCTGCTGTTTGTCTCCAATATAAAATGATTTCTCAGTTATATTTGAAATTTGTTAGATACATAAATATTTTTTCGAATTATTTATTTACGGCCTTTAGGCTGAAATAAATAAATAAGTAAATGGTAAGCGTTACTTCTTCTTGTTAACAAGAGCAGCAACTGACATCTGTACTTGTGTTTAAAAGAAATCATAAATGTAACAATGAAGACCTAAAAAGGGCTAATTCTGATTCAAACTAAAAGTTAAAAAAAAATTTACAACAGAACTTGACAATCTGTTTACCAAACAGTAATGTATTTGATTTTACATACATGCCTTCCAAAATTATTCATCAAAATTTTAAAATACAATGCATTCATTATAAGTTATATATATATATATATATATATATATATATTACATACTAGGAACAAGTTCGTATGGAAGAGACAGTAGATAGGTGTCTTAAAATAACAGACTTTTTCAAATAATAAAGTTTAAAATTAATGAATAAAATATATTATGACATTCATTACTATTAATACCTCATTTCTACATCTCCTTTGTCGGAGGTTGCTAATTTTCGGAACACTAGCTAGTGCCTTTGAGCTTGTGTATAAGTACCCTGTCCGTACTATCCTATTATGATAAATACAGTATATTTCATTCTGCTGGGTAATTTTACAAAATATGCAGACATGAATTAAAATACACTCAGTCTTGGGCAACAGTGTTACAATCTTCTTCGATATATTTACAGATATTTTATCTTCGTGTACCTGAGTAGTATCAGAAGAGCTCAATCAGCCATTTCAACGAATGTTTGGTATATTTATCAGTAAAATATTGTCATTGCCCGTTTGGACTGATTGATTGAATTGTTGTTAATTAACGAGCTGGTGAGCTTCTACGGACGGGACGTACAATTTTAGTTAAAGTAGACTCCCAACTACTACGTTCAATAGCCACAGCGGAAGTCTGGTTGGATGCCGATGATTACGTCTATCATCTATACTCATATGGAAAGATTTCTTACTCGCGCTTATTTTGACCCACTATTTACTCCATCTCTGGGAAATCGAATCCCTTGTGCATCAATTGATCAAGTTTGGAATATGCACTTTTGGATACTCCAGGTATCAAGTTTTTGAAGGTACTCTGCCGCCTCAGTTCTACGGTTAACAGAATTAGATGGTATTGGAAATATCAAGCTCTACTTTCTTATTTCCACGTCTCTTGAGGTGTTTTTGTCGCATTTACTTTGCGACATCCTATATACATGGGGCCAACTTTGCACCTCTGCTTGTTTGCAACCATTCATGTTATATAAACCAAATCCTCCCTTATAACGAGTGGGCTCCAATGGAAGAACGTTGGTTTCGCTTTCGAAAGGTTCTAGCGTGCACAGTGGCCGACAATTCTGGGTGACTTGCTTCCCCTTCCCTACCTTATCCTATACCGTGCCGACCTGAAACAAAGACGCTTCAATCCCAGGACAGAACAATTAATTTCCTGTTATATGCAACCCAAACAACACAACTGTTGTGTGGGTTGCATAGTGAAATGGTAGTGATATTATAATATTTGTGGAAGGATTGTGAAACAGGGTGATAAAGGGTTGTGAAATAGGTTCAAAACCAGAGCTAAAATTTTGAAGCTAGGTACAGTCTTTCGTTGGTCAATGAAGGACTCATGCAAAATCTGGTGCAGATTAGGAGGATATGATTTTTAACTGTGTTTATATACAGAGAAAATCTGAGCTGTATATAGCGAAGGGAGGTAAAACAACATGGGAAATAAGAATATGCCTTCCCGATGGTTCGTTGAATGGTCCTAATATTCGAAATATCACTCTTTGTTGCCTGGCGATGATTTTATGTTGTCAAGATTGGCAGGAGTCTAGTTATCAACGGTGTAGTTAACTAGGTGTTAACTTCAGAATACAACGGTCCTTGGTTGTATTCCGAATCACGTCAGTAGTTTGTGTTCTAATACATACATTACGCACAAGTGTTTCTGAATGTATTTAATACGTTATTCTTAATTATTATAATATATAGGAAAACATTCACACGTCAAATAAAGGACATATAACACTATGAGTATAAAACGGATTTTCCAGCAGTCCAGTAATCCAGATGGAAACACGATTCAGTAGTGTGGAAGAGAGAATTTAGTGGGAAGTAGCACTGGATGTCGATGTGTGCACCTGCGCTCTACCTTGGAGTCAAACCAGAGAATGGTTTGGACCCCCTGTTAATAGCAGATCCAATCCCTGCAGAGTTTCTGCTGAATTAGAACGGTTCAACGATTTTGCATCATGATGACCGAGAACATTTTTTCAAGTATACAGTCTGCTATTAACTAAAATCTAAGACCTTCCTCATTCCTTCTCCCAATAACAGATTAATAAATTCACCCTTAAGACGAACTGAAATACTTCATTGCAAAAGTCACATCAATTTTACGTATTGCTAATTTTAATTGTTACGTATTTTCATTTTAAATCTACCCAGAAATGTGGCCTGTTAAATCAGATTAAGTGGTTAAGCCTCTAATATGCCAACTAATCAAACTGGTACCAGGAAAAGGTAAATATAGTAATTATATGTAGACAAATTTAACTATAATTTCTTTCCAAAGGATGTGATAGAACTTAAGGGTTTATCCCAATATCAATGAAAGGGGGCTGCAATGAAGGTAGCTATACCTTATTTGCTTGTGTTTGAACTCCTTCCAGTATGGTCACGAACAACTTCTCACTCACTGTGTAAATTTGCACGAAAAGTATACAATGTTACAATACCATACAAAATGACCTAATCACTTATGAAATTTTTAGTTAATTGAAATTATCTCTTCTATTTGCAATAAAAATAAATGTATCGTATGACCCTGACCTTGAAATCAACTAGAATTACATCAGCCAAGCTACAGAAACCTGATTGGAAATACTAGTGCCCTTGAGCTGCGACACCTGCATGGCCACATAAAATAGCCGATTTTTCAAGGTCAATTCAAACACGACAATAAGACGAATATGGAGGAGCATACAAGAAAGATCTAACTGAAAAAGTTTTTCTAATAGTCATTCATTATCTGTACAAACTTTGGATGATGACACATACACAACGAAACCAGGTATACTGACAGTACGTTCAAGACTGCAAGCAATGTCTAGTAATTCCAACAATTATTGTCCTGCACAATATATGCGTGTAACTTTTTACTTTTCCGTATAACACACGTGACTGTCTGCTCGATTATCATACCAGCATATGTACATCATTAGCTTGCTCCTTGACAAAAAAAAAAAAGAAAAAAAAAGTCAGAACTGCATCCACATACAGCCTTCCGTAAACACAGGTTTTACCACTACTTCAGGTAGATCTCTATGAAGTTTTGAAAGCATTTTAAGGACCGAGCGGCAGTAGTTTAATTGGTAGAACGTTGGCTTCCCATTTGGCACCTCGTGGGTTCACGCCCATTTTTTTTTTCCTAGTTCCCCTCGGTTGCATTAGGAAAATTCTGAAATGCAATCTTAAATGAGGTCAAGGTCGATTTCTTTTTAACTCCCTACACCCTTGTTACTGTAGTCGTTTTTGTTGTCTCCAATCTAAAATGGCTTATTAGCTGTATCTGGTGATTGGTAAATAAATATTTTTTTTTTTCGATTTCTTTCAGCCACTTTATATATTTACCAACAATCAAATAAATACCAGCTTCAAGTTACTGTTACCGGCCATAAAATTAATTTTATCTTACCAGCTTCAATCTTACACGACGATACCGAAGTTAAAGATGAAATTACTACTCAAAATCACA
>JAGDQP010058615.1:0-11094 GCA_022664845.1 Lepisma saccharinum
TTTTTATAATAAAACTTGGTGTCGGATGAAACGTCAATAGTGTGTTGCTCTATTATTTTATCATATAACCACAATAATAATCGATCCTATGTCATACGGACTCTACCTGATTTAAGGACTATGCTACCACGTCATATACGATCATTTCACTAACAGTACCACACCACAAATCATTACGATATCTTTAAATTTCAGTCATCATAAAAAATAAATTAATGTTTTTTTATTATTCTCAGGTATGTCCGTTTGCCTATTAATAAGGGTCTTCTTTAAGAAAACGGAAAATAAGAGCGCTTCCTAAAGCAACGCCAACTTGATAGTTCAATAGACAGTAACTGTATAGATGTCAATTGAAAACAAGCATTTATTGGGATGATTCCTTTTATCTTCTTTAATTTTTTTTAGAAAAAGGTTGTGTATCGTTTCATATCACGCTTCTGTTCGAATCTCACGTCAACCATCCTGACTGAGGTTTCTAAATTTAAACTGGGATGAAGTTGGAATCAAAATTAATGGTGATTATCTTCATAACCTACGGTTCGCTGATGATATAGTCCTCTTTGCTTCAAGTGCAGAAGAACTACAAATCAGAATGGAAGAACTGAATAACGAGAGTTCGAAAATAGGCCTTAAAATGAATTTAAGTAAGACAAAAGTAATGTACAACCAACATGATACAAAGAAGGAAGTGAATTTTAACGGAGAGACAATAGGCATAGTTGATGAGTATGTTAACCTAGGCCAGCTTGAAATATCAAATGCAAAGTTGATTGATGAAATAAATAGAAGATGTAAAATGGCGTGGAGTTCGTATGGAAGACTACACTTTACTTTCAAAAGCAAACTACCAATGTGTTTGAAGTGTAAAGTTTATAATTAATGTGTCTTACCCGTGGTAATGTACGGCTTTGAAACTTGGACATTGAATGCGCAAACGAAAGATTGAGAGTCAGACAAAGAGCAATGGAGATATGCATGCTAGGAATAACCACGAGGGATAGAGAGACAAATGAATGGATTCGCGCACAAACAAAGGTAGAGGATGTAATCAAGACTGCGAAGAAGAGGAAGTGGAGATGGGCCGGTCACATAGATGAACAGATGGAAGGTGGACGGCAAATGTACTACAGTGGATTCCTAGAGAAAAGGAACAACCGAGACGTCCAAATGTAAGATGGGTAGATGAAATCACGTGTTTTTCAGGCGATACATGGATGAGGATAGCAGCAGACCGAGATATGTAGAAAGAAAAGTGGGAGGCCTTCATCGAGCATAGTGGGATAGAAAACGGCTGAATATGATGATGATGATGATAACGTTCAGCAATCCTAGTTAACTGATGCAATAAACAATTAAACTACGCAAATTAATATACTAATTATCCAAACATGAAAAGTCAACTGTAGGCCACTGGAAAACCCCATGCACCTAGACCTGGAAATTCCACGCTCGAAACTTTCTAACCTACTGTAACTCGCCAAACTGTTCACGATTATATTAAATATAATTACTCGAAGATTAATATCTATAACATACGCTCAGAAAATCAAAATTCCATCCTTGAAACACACATCGACGTTGTAGATTTCCTCCATGAAACAAAATCACCTTTAACGACGGTGAAACTCAAATCATCCTGAATTCGAAGTAAATATTAATTGATCCAAACCAATATTATCCATAACGATATCTCAAGGTATATGGATAAACGTCCTTGCAGTATTCCTACGTACATGACGTACTACCAAAGTCGAAATACATAAATTCTTAAATATGTAAGAAGCGAACCACACCTGCTTCAACTAGTTAATACATGCTTCAGCTAGTTCACCAAAATCCAGAATGGCGACTTAAGGCTAGCCACTCGTTCTTCAAAGCTGTAGTTCGAGAATTTGCCGTGAGGTGGCTCTGATCACGCATTTGAAAATAAATTTACATTTTCTTTCCAGATGAATGTAATAAAAATTGCCATAGCAAACTAAACCAATTTACATACCTGGGGAATTGAATCTACAAAATGATCGTTACACACGCTATCTCGTCCTAAGGGAAGTGGTTAGAAATTATAGATTTAGGTTTAGTCCTGCTCTGAATAATCGTGAATGTGTTGTTGCGTTAGTTGAGTATTAATCAAATCGGAAGCATTGTCATTACAGTATGCAATTAGCACAGTAAACAATGTGTAAGGATTTGAAAATCATTTTTTTTTTAATCCGTAAATTACCTAGAAATGAAACACATTTAGACAAGTCGAACTTTTGATTTCTTCTTGAGTTGGAATGTCTTTACAGAAAGAGCGGTTTAGAACAAAAGGGATATTTTTTTTTTGTTTAAGTCCTCCCTGTCTCCTGAATAAACGTGGAGGCATTTTTCTTGTTCGATGAAAGCTGTATTTTTATAAGTTGATCAGTAAGGAACATTCGTAGAAGAGAGAAGTATCCATTGTACACTACTCGCACTATTTTATTTATCTACACTTTTAACAAAGATTACAGAATAAAATATGTGAATGTATAACAGAAATAATGTGAATATTATAACTGTGTCCTGCATTTGGTGCCCATTCAGGAAAATATTGTTTGTTATATTATTTACAATGAAAAAAAAGTAGAACTTGCAGCTTATAAATATAAAACAACTTGTAAATTATTACAGATATAACATAAAATTATTCTTATTGAGGCATCTTCTATTAGATCTAGTCCTAAACATTTAATTCGTTTATTTATTCATTTTTTTTTTTTAAGAAAACGAATTATCATGTCACTTTATGAGACAGTTTGGACACCTTATGAGACATCTTATCGTTTTGGTTTGCAGGCTTCTCACTCAAAAAATCACTTGATTTAAATTTCCCTTTATCGAAGTTATGCTCACAAGTGTAACCTACATACATAACTAGTTAGCAAAAAGTACTATTGAAACCATTATCAAATTTTGCTTATAGTTTTAAAGATGAACAGTCGTATTTATCGGAGTGACTAACGCTGTACTAACGAATGATGAATTATGCTAATCCGTTGCCAGTAACTTGTTAGTTCAGCGCTAGTCACTCTACAAACGTTTCTGAATACGGCTGCAAAGGATTCTCCATTCATCGAATTTGTAGGTAGTTTAAGAAAGAGAAAACTAGGTAGAATAGTGGAAACTAACAAGGCTATCATTAATTTGTACCTTTCATATTTGATAGGAGTTTCTCTTCAATTGATATGGAGTTTACCGCCTGAACATCACTTTTAAAATTGCGTGAAATTATGAGAAGAACTTACATGCCCTAACTTAAGTAATCCAACTCCTATTACGAAAGGTTCCGTCCCAGCAAATGAATATCATGAACGGAACAACATTAGAGATCGAACTGCTTTCAGTCCATAACCTCTTGATCGGAAGTTGTTTATTACTCCCTTGTGGATTTTATGGTTATTGAGGTCGTTTCAAATCACTGCAACAAAATTTTTGTTTTTCTACCACTAATTTAATTCCGGCTTTTCTTTCTCTCTCTCTCTCTTTTTTTTTTAATAATTCAGTAATGATAATGGATTTTGTACCCAAATTTAATAAATTCTTAGAAATTTGTTCTATATGGATCTTAGTGTGATAGCTCTGCTAAGCTTGCTTGTGTCTGATCAAACCTGAAATAACTGTCAGTGACATCTACTTCACTGAACAACAAATGGAAATTATTTTGTTCGTACTAAGTGGATGTCATGTGTGTTAATTCAAATCGAGTTTTGAGATTATGAATCTGAAGTCATAAAATATTTCTACAACACCAACAATGAAGTTATACATAGGAAATAGTCGATGCGAAAATTTTAAAGTTCGAAAATTGCACAATTTGACAACACTGATTATTACAAGACAAGCAGAGCGTGTGAATCGTTCAATATAAGTCTGCCAAGGAACGCTGGTTTGGTGTTGCTACATTCTGCAATTTTTCTAACTTAGAAAATTTCCGATCGGCCATTTTCTGTGAATCTAGATATACTGAGGAGGAGGAAGTTAATAAAAGCCTAGGTTACATATGAAATAATGTTGTAGATGTTCGTTTTTAGCCTCACAACACTTCAGCGTGGTTTTCTATGAACCTAGTGTTATGAGCGAAGTCTTTACTTCAGGAATAGTGCACACTACGGACGTCATAATTTCATTGCTTTAATAAAAAAAAAATAGACCAATTCCTTTTCACTACAGTACTCCTAAGGAACCCAACCAATAATACTGAAACCTTATTCACGTTGATACCAAAATACTACTCTTCCCATATCTCGCTGAAATAGTTATTTACAGACCCCTGACTTTATCCAGCACTTTGTATGAACAGCTTATTACAAACTAGAATGCATTTTTTCGTTTGCTTAATATTTCTATTTTGGAAATAATGTACTTGATTTGGTAACATTACCGCTCCCTAGCCTCTCTGTCTATCTCCTCACTCTATTACGTGAACATGTCTTCAGCGAAACGTTGCCTCAATTTTCTGCGTACGAGAAGTTCATGTCTTTGTATTATGAAAAGTAACCACGTTTCCTCCTACCTTATTTTAGCATATTCTATATAAAACTATTACTGGAACCTTGGTTGCGAATGTCTTGCTATTATATTTAAGAGATATGAAGTACTTCAGTCAAGAAATAAAATTTGTCAACATCCTTTTTTTTTACCTAGCACAAGTTGTTTATTACTTACATGTATGGCCGCAATTCTTCAGGGTTGTACAAATATTTATAATGTTAGCTAATGTTTCGGATACATCTGTAAAATCAAAACGTAAAGGAAAAAGGTAGAAAACTATTCACAAAAGTCGACAATTTTATTTTATTGTTGGTACACCTACAACATATCGTCTTTTGCACACAATTTTCTTCTAATTTCTTTCTTTTCTGTGCCTTTTATTTCTCAATCGATACAGATGTATCCGAAACGTTAATCAGTGTTGTTATAGTAGGCTAATGTGAATATTTGTACAGCATGGAAACACTGAGAGGGAGGCCTACACGTAAGTAATAATCTAAGTGATAATCTTCTCATTCACTATATATAACCTAGCACAATTACTTTAAAAATATAAAAAGAAAATCTTTAATTTACAGTCAAAGGGTTGTAGTGTTAGAGATTAAACCAAAAAATATTACATTTTTCCATCATAAGTTTATTCAAATATATACAGTATCAGTGGATGTACAGTAAGTCAAGATTCGAAAAACTTCTTCTAATTCCTTTGCCACAATGATAACTGAAAGAAAAAGGACACATAATAATTACCATTCGCACATCACAATAACTATTAGAACTTATATGACTATTCGCGAGACAATTTACAAAGTAAGATAGCTTTAAATATACGAATGTTAATTTTCATTAAAGAAAAAGAAAAATCAAAGTAACAAAAAGGTTCGAAATTAAAATAAAACTTGTTTACCATCAAGATACTCTTTTAACACACAAATGGTACTATTATGAATACATGTAAAAATCCCAAACAAAATCGTTCCATTGGATACACGGATAATTTTTGAATTTGAATTTTATTTATGACCTTTAGTCATCTAATGATCAGGACGGGATAGGAGAGGGGAAATGAGTCGGAGAAGTGTCGGTCAGGACCTATGTTGAAGGTGCTATCCCAGCATTTGCCTGGTGTGACTGAGGAAAAGCCTGGAAAAACCTGTCAAGATAGTTGGCTGCTGGGATCGAATCCATGACCTCCCGAATGCTACTGCAACGCTCTACCACTAAGCTACGGTGGCTCGATATACACGGATGATCTTTGATCATTTAACTGAACGGTGAAAAGCTTGCGACAAATATTATGTACAATATATTCGTGGAAAAATGTCTGAAATCGGACAATCTTAAAATTACCTTAGCCCGTTTGCCGTTAAAAAAAAGGGAGGGGGGACAGTCTAGAATTAAAAATAAAGACCAAGTAGTTAAATAAGGAGAGTTTGTATTTGTTAAGGCTAGGACCATAATTTACCAAAATGTCAAAAGATATTCCGCGTTAAACATAAGACTACAAATGTACTATAGAATATACTATACAAGTTGAAACTATAATCATTTGGATCCTAAAGTCTGAAACATTCATACACTCCACTTATTATCCAGCCAGTTAAACTGTTTGCTGCTACATATTGCAGTTTTTAAAAGATAAGTCTGAAATAATAATATTATATATCGTCGCGATTTTACAATACCGCGTAACAGCCACTTTGAGGTAACTTTATTTTTTGCTTGTTTCGACTCGCATTCTGTCAAGACAGTAATCCCTGCTTCATTTCTCCAAAGAGAGTGGTGTATTATCGACAAGGAATACTATCGTGTATGTCAGAGACTTCAGTTCAAATTTGGCGCTATTATTTCTTTCTCCTGTACAATTCACATTTCTCGACTTAGGTGGTATTGTAAAATCTGCGACGATATATAGCAGCTCAAAGGAACCAATTTTGTGAATGCAGAGTACCTTTAATGATCACCTTCTATATTCCATCAATAAAAAGCACAACTGATAACTTCTCAGCCAGCTGGTTTATGGTTCAAGTTTCTATAAATAAGCAGAAAGACTAGAATATTTACTTTCTTCTATAGCCCATTGAAAATGACTAAGGTTTGAAGAGCCATAGGACAAGTGTCGGAAAACTGGAGCAAGCTTATTTTAGAATATTCTCTCGAAAGTCTATTACAAGGTAGACATGGAAGAGGATCTAGAATGTTGGAGCATGAAAGTATGCTCTTTTTCAGCACCACACTATAGCTTCGAATTGAATTTCATTTATCTTTAAGACGTTTAGGGAACTTTGGCTCGGGCCGAATGAATGATTATTGAAGATTGAAGAAAGTGGGAGAATGCGCAGAAAACCCATGTATACGGTGTTTGCTCACCACTCGAACAAAGGATCTCAGGCAACACAGGTGAGCACTCTACGACTGAGCCACTGCACTATAGCTTCGATGAAAGGAAGTTATGATTCAGAAAATATTTGGATATTTGGACTGATGTGACAGAAAGTAACAGAGGATGTGTAAAAATGCTATTGAAACCAAGGCGGTTAAAAAAAAATGTACAAAAGCGTAGCAGAACAAGAAACAAAATGACAATGTACCCTAGGGGAACTTTTAAAGTTGGATGACCAGTAGTCAAAGAGAAACTAGGAAATGCAATTTATAACACTTCTCTTAAGAATATACTTGACGATTCTTCTTCGAATGGGAGACATCAATTTGAGTTAAATGCAGTCATGAGAAAAAGTCGCTGCGAAAAGCGCTTCCCGCCATCAGGATCATTCTAGATCTTCAGTCAACTCTCGCGCACTGAAAAGAAAAGAAATATATTTGTGATTCTGTTCATGGACTTTTCAACCGCTAATAGTCATAATCTTCATGAAATCACCATTCTATCGTACACATAAGGTGTTTAAAGGAAAGCATATCCCCATACTCGCTTGTGAAATTTAAATATACATATAAAAAACCTGGAATAAAGAAGTTGGCGAGATATGAAATTTATAAACAAAAAATAATGAAGATAAAGAATATGGACTGAACTTTGCATGAAAGTTTCTACAAAGCATTGAAGATATTATTAGAACTGAATTAAGTTTATAAACAATGCAAAAGAACGTTTTACATTCGAATTCCACACAGAAAACTTTATTTTAAACTATAAATTTGAGGAAATCAAACTTGGAGCTTAAGTAGGACAGACTATATTAGTGCAAAAGTAAATAATTAATCAATAAACCTCCTTTGTGTACAAGCTACGTTAAGTAAAAGTTATCTCAGATATAATATCAATTGAATGTTATTGACGATCTAAACGAGCTGGAAAGCAGCTTCTGAGGATGCGACGTACAGTGGGATCCGAACCACTCCGTTCAACAGACCCCGGGAGTAATTGAACCCGCGACCACGCGCACAGAAAGCGAGAGTGCTAACCTCTTGATCACCACGAGGTCCTCAGAAATGAGAGAAAGACGGGTTGCTACTAGTTCACAGATTTTTTTTCCGGTGAACGTTTATCATTCGCACATTTGGTATCTCACATGAACCTTCGAATGGAATGCTGATATGTTGCCTAACTTGTTTGAAAAACAAGTCGCTGGACAAGTAGCCAGGAAGACAATTCAAATTAACATGATTGCTATGAATTACTGTGTCTGAGCATTGGTTCTGCAGGTAGTGACGGAACAACAAAGTAAAGAACTACCCGCCGCTGATTTGAGAAAATTCTAAAAATCATGCGCTGCAAGTATCCAAAACGAACCTTGTAAATGCAAACCTGCATTCATAAATCCTTTTGACATGAAGTACATAATTAATCCGGACCAAAATGAAAGTTTACCACTCAGCAACATGAAGCAGTCATGAGACAAACGCCCTGAGCAGTGAGTGCTGCACGTAAAACATCGTAGGAATCCTCTCTGTCATAGAAATAAACTTACACGATAAACAATGAATGCGTAATTTATTTATAAATTTATTGGTTAAAATAGCTATCACAATATTGTTTCAACCGATAGGAATATGGTCTTATCGTGTCCTAGGAGTAAGATTTTCCATTTAAATTAAAAGAGAACAATGTAAACGAGAGTACATAAATATTCAATCCCAATTAAGAGAGGAATATTCAACCAAGATGATATCTATTTCAACGTTCTTATGTACACAAATTAACTGGTAAGATATCTAATTAGAATATATATACGTACTAACACAAAAAGAGCATTGTGCTTATGTAAAATGTAAAAAAAAAGAGCTTACGTAAGAAATGCAAAGAAACCTTACTCCTACATTGACTTTGAACCGACCTCGGATATTGCAGTTAGTGGGTTCTCCGGGTTCGCCACCTGGTGACTGCAGCAACCAATGGATTTTCCAACATGTTATTACAGAGAGCATTTATGTAAAGGAAATTAGCATCTATTTTAAAAGTCAACGATTGAACTTCAAATCATGTTTCTCTTAATAACAGTTAAAGGGAACTTTTACGCATTCTAACTTGTCTGTAGTAGAACAATGAATATTGTCATCAATTCGGAATGAATAATTAATATTGTTGACTCAGCTTGACGGGGGAAGGAAGGGGAATGGGGGGGGGATATTGGGAAGCTAGAAGCATCTGGTAGAAGTAAAGGAGTTAGATTTAGATTAATTTATTCTGTACTTTCTCCAAACATTTTTACACATTTCAAGCTTTCTTCTAACTTGACAATGATTGGCGGGAGAAATTGAAATATCGGGGAGAATGTTCGTATTTCTACAAGAGACATGAGCGTGAATGTGATTAATAAACGTTACTTCTAATGCTTTATCTTAGCTCTCTGCCTTGAATATCAAAAGGGGGAGTGAGATATATTACTGATTACAATTTAATGCCACTAAGTGTCCGTACAAGAAACGTTACAAGCATTAATACTTTTGAAAACAAGGGTTTGAGGAAGATTAAACAAAAGTTGTCATACTGAAAATGACTGCACAGCGAGAAGCCTCTACTAGTACAGAATGGAAAACCATAGCAAATACTTTTGGCTAATTGTGATTCCCGTAATTTGACCCCTCTATCAGGAGGAACAAGAAGACAGCTACCCACAAGTTTAGAAATTACTTTCGAAAACCTGAGTACAGCGTAGAGACTCTACAAAATGACATACAGTTAAAATACAACTTTTTTCAACATAGTACTCAACAGCCAGAAGGAAATATATGGCAACGCAATAAAATTTTAAATACCACTTTCGGCACTAATTTTTTTTCCCCTAGCATTCTTCAGTACCAACCTACATCTTTCGATGAAAGAGAATGCACTTGGGTGAATCCACTATCAGACAACACAAATAAATAACCATTTAATAAATGACGAACACATTAGATTTGGAATTATCTATAAAAAGGATTAGGGTTTCGGGGGAGGGAGAACTTGTCCTAGCAACTAATAGAAAATAGAGGGATAAATTCTACATGAAATTTGAGAAATATTTTAGCAAAGAGAGATGAAGTAATAGCCTACTAGAACTGCGTTCGTTTGTGATCACTCACTGTCAGAAATGCAGAACTACTGAGAAAATATAGATCATGATTTTAGCGAAATTAATGTCAGTATTTGGTGATTGTTCTGAATAATTCTTTGACTGAAAAAGTTTATCCAAACGACTGATAAATGAGTTGGAAAACTAGTGAAAAATCGTGCATGACAATATGACTGGCAGCAGAAATCGAACCGTGAACGCGGTGAAATCCACTGGTGAACTTGTTCCACAGTTCAATTGAGATTCAATAGACAGCAGCAAAGAGACCATACATCAGAAATATTTCAGAAAATTAAAAACTCACTGTGACGAATTTCTCACTGTGATCACCACTGTCTTTTATTCACAGCAGCTCCCCAATTGTCATCACGATGCTGGGTCAACACCGACATTTTTGAGCCCCCACCGGGAATCGAACCTGGGACCGCTCGCACTGAAATCTAGCGCACTGAAATATATATAAAACTAACAACGCATTGGTTATGGCTGTGTTCAGAGTAACATTTTAGTTAATTTATAAACATACGTACATTTTTTATTGAGTTAAGCTTTGGCACTCTTTCTTACCTGTACATCAAATACAATACGTTCAGGGTACTTAAAAATAGAAAGAATTAAGTTAACTATTGAAGTGGGAAATATTTCAAGTGTGGAGATAGTCTCCAATAAGTTTTAAGGCTAATGAACACATGGTGTTGAAAAATTACCGAGATGCCAAATCTTCTTCCAGGCTGGCTACTACACTTCGTTTTCTAGCAACAGGAGCTTCCTTTAAAAAATATGTATTATGTTTGCAAGCAACACGATTTAGACTATAGTTCCGGAAACGCTGGACGCTATTGTTTCTTGCTTGAAAAACGATTACATACAGGTAATTCTTACTTTTCTCAGCTTATTTGCTGAAACATCTCTGAATTCGAACGACATTTATAATAGAAAAATGCACATAGAATTCGGTCGCTGGCCTGAAAGGAAACAAACGCAGGCCATCAGATTGCCCGCCTGGTGTTTCCCCTATTAATATATATATCTATATCTATATCTATATATATATATATATATATAT
>JAGDQP010058616.1:0-12524 GCA_022664845.1 Lepisma saccharinum
AAAGTAACACCGACCCCTTAGTAGAAGCATGCGATGAGACAGGTATATAGGTAAACATAGATATAACAAAATACATGATAACAAGCCGAAAGATACAAAATACGGGAAATAGGTACATAAAAATTAAGATTGAGAACATAGTGAAAGCAAATTTAAATTCTTGGGAGCGTATGTACCAAGCAAAAAGCAAAAGCGAAGTATCTGAAGAAAGAAAACGTCGTTTTGTTTCGAGAAACGCATGTTTCTATTCACTCCAGAAACTCCTAACCTCGTAATTTATATAAAAAAGTTGAAATTGAAAATATACAGAATGGTTATTATGTCGGTAATAATTTACGGTTGCGAAAGCTGAAGTACAACCATAGCAGATGAACGTAAATTACGAGTATCTGAAAAGAAGGTCTTGAGAAAGATATGACTGTAGAAGGGAGGAGACTACATAATGAAGAACTTCACCGATTTAACGATTCACAAACTGTTGTAAGAGTAATGAAATCACGACGACTGAGGTAGGCAGGCCATGTAGCTCGGATGGAAGAAGAACGAAGATTATACTCCAACGTGGTTGGAAAACCGGAGAGAAAGAGACCTTTGGGAAGATCGAGATGACGTTGGGAAGATAACAAGAGAATGGATCTTCGAGAAGTAGATATTTGCGATGAAAACTGGCTTGATCTTGTCCAGGATAGAACCCGATGGCGATAGTTTATTACAGCGGCGATGATCTTGCTAGTTCTGCAAGTCATAGAGTAAGTAAGTAGGTATATGGTATTCTATACTGGGACATCAGCGGGCGTTTACATTATTAAAAAAAAAATATGACTCAGTTTCTTTTGAGAAATGTAAGTTTCTTAAGCATTAATATGGTAACAATCCCCATTAAAATCTAGAGCTTTGTAACAAACACGTGATGAATGAAGAATTGCAAAAGAAGCAAAATATTTCTTGTGACTAGTGGTAGTTTGAACTTCATGTGTTGACTCAACGTGTTCCAATTACTATGCTTATCGTTTTGCAATAGTATGCCTGACATACGTTTGAACTCAAATGACAATATAGCGAAAAATAGTTCCATACTTCTAACACTGGCATGAGGGAACTACATATTTCTAGACTATGCCTTTTCTCTTGTAATAACTATTGTAACCATTAGAATTTTTGCTCACCTTTTCTAGACTTTTATGTCTCCGCAGAACAGTTGCGCACACTAGAACCTCGCGTTTTATGTCATCGTTTTACCAATTTGCGGAGACACATTTCTATGATATTCTTCTAACAGCAGAAGGTAAGTAAAAAGGCATTGTTTTTCAAGAAGTGCATTAGTATGAATATTTTATTTTATTATTCCCCTCAACTATGTTGAGAGTATTAAGCATTATTCGTCCAAAATATGTTAGCTTGACTTCATGAAGAATGTTGACTATTTATTGTGTATCTTCGAAGTTCTATTGTGACTCTATCCAAAAAATAATGAAACATTCAAAACTGATGTTTTACAACGATTCAGTTCTATGTAAAGGGAGACTTTCAAGTAATTCACATACTGCCTACAGTTATCATGAATGTGGATATCATACTGTGGATGAATGTGGATGTGGATATCATACTGTTTTTAGTAAAGTCTCGGAGAGTAAATACGTAAAACTGCGTACTGCACGTAGAAGGAAAGTCAAAGTAGATATCGTTTTAAAACAGGCAAAAGGTTTACTCTAAAGTCAGTAGTTCTAGACAGCAACTAAAATCATTAAGAGATAGGGAAAATGAAATATTTCTGATGTGAGATGAAATGTAGGAAACACAAAATGTAACAAAGTTTCAAGTCATGGAATTGTGAAATTTGAGTTGAAGGGCGAAAAGTTCGACGGAGTATTTGGACTTTTCCGCCTCCAGGCTGAGCGCATGGTTTGAGAGTTATGTGATGCGCATGGTGTGTACGCATTGCATAATATGAAAATATATTCTAACTGGACCTTACAGAACAGATCTTTGCTACCTCTCGGTTACTAGAATCTTGTGCGCGATTTTTCCAACAAACTATGTCGCATACAGAACAGAATGTGCAGCTGTTATTCCTCCCCCTAGCGCCATATTTGAATATGGTGAACTACTCGAGTACTCGTTTAGGATTCCAATAATATTCAGGGAAAGGCATTTCACCCTTTCGAAACTTTCCCAGCTTTTTCGCTTACCGGAAGTAGCATAGTGCCGAACGAAGAACACTTTTTACTTTACACAATAAAGAACACAGATTAATAACACTATTAAAAATTAGTATGTTTAGTTTTATTAATAGTCACAGCGTGTATCTGAAAACAGTCGAGAAATACTTAATAATCATTGTTTGATTATTCTTAAAGACGTAAAGTTTTTCGTTAGTAACATTTTGTGCGGCTAGTTGCGTGATTTTGTTTCCAGGAAACTGTGCGAAAACTTTTAGCATTTCAAAACGTTAAATTAATTATAAATTCCGTGCGCTATGGACGGCCTATATTAAAATATTTACAATTCAGCCAACGTATACTCTGAATCTCTAATGCGAATAAATTTAGTTGACTTTGTCGTACACATTTCTTTAATAGATCAAAGCGTAACTGGAAACACACACAGACACGCAAACACACGTACATGCATATAAAATAATGGAAAACGTGTAGTTACTTAAATAAATCTGACCATGTAAGTACGTTATTTCTTAACTCTTTACTTACCATTTACTTATAAATATAATGCTTCATCCACAAAATTATTTTAACTAGGTAATGTGCTAGGGACAAACAGGTTATCAATATACAATTTAAATGATTCCCGATGCTGTTCGAGCTTCTTTTTCTCACACAGCCGTTAAGTTGGAATGAAGCACTATCAGAGTGCACACAGTTGGCAATAAAAATGGTCAGTTACTTTACTAAAACAAATATTTCACATAATTCCATGTCAACAAGATTAATACACGATAATACTTTTGTTGCGCATTTAACGTTATTATTTTTAATATATTGTTGTTGAAAATTTTAACACATTTTCAGTATCTCAAATCATTCACAGTAAGCTAAGTAGAACATCCAGGTCTTTGAGAACACCTGAAATGCGGAGTTTTCTTCAACCTTTAAGTCATAACATGTATTACCATTACCGTCATATGAACAAATACCTCATTACTGTATTCTAGCTTTTTAAATAAATATTAAATCAATATCAATTATTATTGAATACTTACTGCATAGGCGACTTCCAATTTTGTAATCAAACCTTTATTTTGAAAACTTACATAGTATGTAATTTGTGTTTGTAATATTCGAAACATGAGCAAATACTTTCATCTTCTGCATTTATAAAATGTATTCGATCATATCCTAAGTGGAAATCGTTTAACATTATTTTGCAATCAAAATAATCCAATCTTAACTATTTTTTTTATTAAACCGATCTAATAACTACAGGACATCTTGATTGAGAAGAGTGGCAATCGGCTTTAGTTCAAATTTTGAACATGCTTCTTTATATTGCTTACCCGAATGACGGTACGATCCCAATCAACGCGGAAAGAACTCTCACATGAAAGTCACATGTGTTATTGTGATATAATAGACCAACGAAGAAGATTGTAGGCAAAGAGTTTTTATCATATATAGATGCAAAATTTGCGTGCAAACCTTTGATATACAAACCTAGTGGTCATAGCTCAGTTGGTAGATTGTTGCCTTAAAAATCGAGAGGTCCTGCGAATAGCGTTTAACCGTCCGGTGTTTACAGGACATGTCCGGCTTTTTAAACATTTTAGAAATATCAAGCTGCATTTAACTTTTCTTGAAAAAGCCCGGCGTTTTAAAAAAAAGCGCAAAATGTTACTATACCTAAAGTTGCATTGTTTGTGTTATTTATGGTAAACTTTATGTCGCGAGCGATAATTTATCACTATTTCTGAAGCTCTGTTGTTTCAGAGACGAAAATTATATTTTATTCGGCAGACAGAGGCACAAATAAAAGAGGTTTTATTCGTCCAAGTGTAAAAATGTCGACCCTAACCCATTATCCCTTTCATTGTTGAAATGGAGGGTTTTTATTTATTCTTTACTAATTCCTTCTTTTACGCATAGTTATTCTTAGAATATCTTATTGTCTTATATTGTTAGTTAAATTTTCTTTCGTTTTAATCTTTATAAGCAATCTTCAAGCTTTGACTGTTGCATTTATTTTCGCTGTGTTAGTTGGGCCATGCCCCTTTCTCTTCTCTGTTTCCGGTTGGATTATCGCCTCTGATTTACTTGTTGCTGAGAGAGACAGTTCATCAAGATAGACAGATTGTAAAGGCTGCGACAGTAACTGCTGTGTTTAAAAATACATATTAAGTAAAACTGTTAATGCAACTAAGCATTTAAAGTGAGTAAATAATGATAAAGCAGTTCTTCGTTTTGAAAAAAACATATAAAGTATCAGTTTTTCGACAAAGGAAGGTGTAAGCAGAAAATTTTAAATCCAGCAGTTCGGTGTTTTATCTTCCATATTGTCTCTGACTGGAAATGAAGGAGGAGCATCTTATGGTTGATTGTTCTGTGTGTATGAAGTGGTTTTTCTCCATATATGTGTGGTGTGCAGTGTTTCTATCTTTTTTATATAATATATATTTCGTTGTTTGTCTGATACTCCCTTCTTCAATGTGTGAGGGTGAAAGTGATTCTGGGTATCTTCAGCATGTCGGTGGCGTGTTTTCTCAATGAAGATATGAGTAAAGTGAATACGTCCGTTTAATTTGGTTGGTTTCGGGGGTCGGAATTAAAAATTTAGGTATGTAGGGCTATTAGTTCAAAATACTTCTCTCTCCCAAATCTAGGTCTGTTCAACTTATGTTCAGCTAGCGGAATTTCAGGATAATAACCTAGTTTGGAAACCCTAAAAATTCTCACATTGCACCTTGAGCAATGTAATGTTTAGAAATTCACGCTCTATTATCCCTCAGATTTGAGATTGTTCGCTTTTTGGAAATTGGTGTGGCTAAATTTCATATGATTTCGGTAATATTCTGGGTGCCAACCGAGACTGTTTTAACTGCTGGTCTTGCTGCAACTCTTGAAAGCGCACCAGATGGAAATATGCGCTGAGTCTCTTTTACTCGATGTTTTGCATCATTACGAATTTGACAGTCACGTGAACAGGACGTGTGCTCATCCTTCCAATTAACATTCTGAGGTTTCTGTGAGGTGCAAGGATCCACACCATAGTTACTGGTTCCGTATATTGAAAATACAGTAGAGGTCACGTTACATGACGTGCTGGCGTGGCCATAGTGTTGACATTAAAAACAGCGGAGCGGACTGGGTATATAATCAGGAACAGGCAAGGGATAAGAAGCTGCCTTCACGCCCTTAGGAAGCTGTGGTGTGGTAAATGTCAAAAGTAGCGTACCTGTTGGTTGGAGTTTACCGCTCTATATGTTTTTTCTGCGTCTAACATTGACAACACCTTGGCTGGCGATTTCGTTCTTAATCTCCTCTTCAGGGACTTCTTCAAGGTCCCAAAAGGATATTACGTTCTGACTGAAGTTCAGTTGACGTTGTGGTTCAACTTGAACAGCAAATGGACAGAGGGATTTCAATTTTAGAATATTAGTTGTCTATTTACCAGTAGACGTCTCCACTAATAAGGTACCGTTGCGAAGCTTTTTAACATGTTGAAGCTTGCCTGCAGCATGAGCACGTTGCTTTTAAATAGTGAAAGGAAATAACTGCTTCGACCACCTGGACTTTGTTTCATTCTTTACTTTGATTAAAAGATATCGTGGTATAGTCAATACGATACTTGTCTGTTCCCCTACTACTATATTCTCAACTTTGTCACTGGTTCATTCACTAATTGTATCGGCCTTCTAACTTACATCAGTGACTTTCTCGTCATTCTGTCTCTTATTATTATTATTCTTGTCTTTCTGCTAAGGCGACTTCTTATTAGGATGTAGTGGAGCCATGGTGAATGAAAGCCGTAAATGCCCGAACTTCTCCGTTGCTGTTACCGCCCATAAAATTCATTTTATCTTATCTTACCGAACTTCTCCGTCTTCGTTCGAAGGAGCCAACGAAGCTGTCGGGTTCTACCTCATCACCCTTTTCAGCAACAGCGGCAGTAGAAGTACCCACATGAACTGTCCCAGTACCACTTCCTCATGAACATAAGTCAATGCGCATACGTCAAACAATAACAAATATGAAATCTAGATCTTTTTATCGTTTGGCCGCTCTGGCAAAATACGGTTCCTGAAGTGTCTGTATGACCTGTTCCTGTACTTAATGAACATGTATGTCAAATTTTGTGTAAATATATGCACACGTTTAGATTTGTATTGATAAAGTCATTTCTATAACTTTAATTTTAAAAGAGGTTGGCAACAACACTGATAACTGGGGTGTTTGGGGTCAGGTACATCCAAAACTTTCTTCTATTGTGTTGAATTATGTTTAAGCTACGTTTGAGCAGATATGGCAGGGAAGAATTAAAAAAAATATATTTTTAAGAAGTTGGCAGCACGGAGAATTGGGCAATCCGGAAAATCTAACGTGTACCAAAAATATTTGCAATCTAATGTTTAATTTATGTTTTCTTTCTTCTTAATTACTTTTATAGAAGTGTTGCTTAAATATGTGTTAGCAGGTTTACAAATTGCTGCCCTAAAAAAAACTAAATTTAGGAAAAAACGAAGACTTATTTAAACAGTGGAGGTTTTAGAAAGGACGAACTTTTCTCTAATTTACAACACTAGGTACACTATCGGTTATGTTGTTTTTAAGATAGGAAGATGTGCCATTTACAAGAGACATGACTGATTTATGTAGACGAGTAACAGCTCAACAGTGCATTTCCCTCATGCGACGAAATTCACAGTGGAAAAACGTTCTGTGTCTATCATAATCAACAGAGAAGTATTGATCTAGTAGCTGATTATTTAATACAGAAATATTTTACAGAGATGAATGCCAAAGAGAATGCAGATTTCGATAAAGGAGGAGAAATCACGAACATTACAGCACTAGGAGAAATTAATGATCCCCTTGCTTGTACTGTTTAAGTTCTAGCCCCAAAGATTTGATGTTCTACTGCAGTGACCGTAATTGATACAATTATGGCTAAAACACTAACTTCTAATATTTACATGATTTCACAAAACTTGCATTTGGGATGTGTAAAAAACATTAATTTGTCCATCCGTTTCGGGACTACAACTGGATTTGTAGAATGTTATAGTAGAACTTTTGAAGTGAAACGTGTACTAAAAGTTGTGAAGTATTAAAGTACTACCCAGATAGCACAATGTCCTAGGAACAACTTAAACTGCCAAGTTATATCCCGGGATATTCCGGAGATTCAATAGGTTTGATCCACGAATGTCTGATGGGCCTTAACATCACTTTTTTCTGTCGCCGAGCTGCTGGCCTCACCTCGTTTACATATATATATATATATATATATATATATATATATTATTTCAGTTTTCCGAAAGGAAAATAATAAATAGTTTTCGGTTCAAGTTCACTTGCCAGAAAAGATATGAGAAAACTCAAGTATGACCCCTTGTGCTATTACTTTCATGAACGTTATTCCTAAGTATTTTAACATTGCAGTTCACACTTTGCTAGGACAACAACAGTTTTGTCACTACAAAAATACACGAGTTCTTGTTAATTAAATAACGCGAATAAGAGTATGTTTCCAGTGGAACAAGGGTCTTCGTATACTTCTGAACACAATTCTAAACTTATTTTCAGACATCTCCTAGGAGATGCCCCTCTAACTGCCCCTTATAACAGATTCTAAAAGAATGCAAACGATAATATAGGTCACTTTTCGTTCATATGCTAATGGATTATATTTAAAACATATTATTATTCATAATTAATTAATGAATGTGTCAGTAATAATATTAATTTTGTGTTAAATATTCATATATATATATATATATATATATATATATATATATATATATATATAGATAGATAGATAGATATAGATATATAAACTCTCAAAAATAATCATGAAAAATATAATACTTGCACAATTAGTAGAATTTGGATATAAAGAGCATTATTCCCGGTTTGCCTTTAATCCCAGAATATACATTTAGAATATAATGAGGTTTATTTCGAGTGATTAACTGGGCGAATATCGCGGTCTATACGTTTAAGCACATAGATGTCACAATGAATTACCGTTTATAACATTCCCGAAGATACTATAGTAATATTTGAAATGAGGTGTCCAAGCCTACGTTAAAACCAGTTACAATGGTTTCTATGTGAATTTCGTATTTTCATTTCATTTCTAGTGAATCACTAATAATAAATCTAAGTGTAAGGAGTCAATATTATTGATATTAATACAGCAATAACGAAATGATTTCCAATCATGTTTAGTATATAAAGGCTATTTTTATTTACTCTGCGCAGTACAAAGACAATACATAATTATTTACTGGAACTGGATTATGTGAAATATAATACATTTAGAAAGACAAGACATTAACTATAAAGACTCAATAACAAATGCCTCAGTTTCTGCATATCCAACTGAATACGAGTCTTCGTATTTTAAAACAGCCGCATATCCAACACGATATTCTGTGTCCATTCGGAGAGGTTCGTCACTAAACACACCGTAATTATTCCTTCCAGTTTCTCCTGTACCAAGGGGAATAGTGGTGGCATTTTCGAAATGAGTCTGTAAAGAGATAAAAAGATCAGATCACTTTATTTAAGGAATAGATTACACGCATCAACAACAAGTCACAATAAACGACAACTGACGTACGATTTATAAGCCTACTTTCTACAATCACAATCCATCATTCAGAAGTGAAAAGTACTGGCAGTATATAGTTATGAGAAAATACTTTAAAATATGGATCTCACCAGGAAATCGGTAAACCTAATTCACGAGAAAGTATCGGCAAGAATAAACAATTTTAGTTAACATAATGAATTATGTTTGAAATTAAATAATAATTAATCTCTAATTTTACCCAGTACAGGTGGCATTACATAATTAATTTCTGACAGCTCAACCAATTTATTCTAATTAATATTACAAAAACTATTTTAGCAAGACATTTTTAGAAAATAGCAAAAAACTTATTTTACTGTAACCTCAAGGTAACTATCTTAACTGATTAGCAAAAATACGGCCATGAATCTCAATCTATCATCAATTAATACAACTTTACAATTCTTAGCTTTAGAAGTCGCATGCGAATGACGGGGTGTTTTGTTTTTATCATGTTTGTTGTTTCATGACTTACGTGGGTGTATTTTTGTATATTGCAGACAAGGTAAACGATGACTCCATTGCATGCTTTAGAATACGTTTTCTTAAAATTTTTATCAAGTCTACAATTTAGTCACTTTCGCAAGCATCTTTAAACTAAATGGACCAAATACATGATCGTTTCCCTGCTGATTCAGTATTCCCATTTGCATTTTATACTCACGCTTTTGTGATAGCTTTGTTATTCGAAAATATAGAGTATATTATTGTTTCTGGTTTCAAAATTATTACTACAAAGGAACCCGACCAGGCTCCTATATTGGCACGCTTAAACCGTGACTTATTGAAGACAATTGAAACGTTAAAAACAACTTAAATATCCTGTACTTTTTATTGAAACACGATTATTTTAGCTAAGGACAGTAATCAAACTGAATTCAAGACAGTAAATGTAGACACTTTATGGAGCACACACATCACAAAGCTGGTAATTTAGAATTTTTTTGCAAGTATTAACAATTAACGGAATTTAAATATTACACGCATTAACAATTAATGGTCAACATATATTTAATGTTAACATCACATTTAATAACATAATTTATTTAAATTTAACAATTAATAAATAATTTAATTAAACATATAATGATGTTAATAATTAATGAATACAATATTCCCTCTGTTATTTTCAAGTTTCCACTGTTGTTTTGGATTAGCATAATTGATCTAATATGCTTGTAGCAAATGAAAGTACAAATTTTTCAGAGAGGACAAACAAAAAATTGAATTTCTTACAGATGCTCGCTGAAATATATTTTTGGATTAATTGGATTAAAGTAACAGAGGAATGAGAACTACTTTCTGACGCACATGGTAGAATATGTATGTCAAATAATTTTAATCTTGAAGAACGTACAAATGTATGTAACTAAGGTTTTTATATCGTTAAAGCACGGAAGTTCTGTACTATATATCGGCAGATTTTTGTAGTTGAATCCGCTAAAGTTTTAATGTTCTAGTAGGAGAATGTTGACATTAGAGGCATGTCCGGTAACTTCACACCAGCAGAACACCCCCTTTATTTAAACCACATTTCTTGCTTCATCTACCTCACGTGGACCGACGAAGTCAATTTTGAATGGTATTCGTGCGTAATGAAAATCAAGGTATTAGACTTTAAAATAATTTTAAAGAGAGTTTTTATTGTTGTCATATAATCTAAATAATCTTCTAAGAGAGAAAAAATAAAACGAGATTATACCGTAATGACTAGCGCTCGTACTATTATTGATATTAATTGCCTTTTATGGTATAATGTGTTATAGTATTTAGACAAGTCCAAAAGCATCTTCATACCAAATATACTCGAATAATTGAACTATTTATTACTAGTATACATACAAAATTATCTGGAATTATTTGAGATCACTATTCTATCGCCTAATGTCAGAAGTTTCCTTCAATTCAGTGTTTATTATCCCCACCAAACTACTGGTATAGTAATAAGTTATTATTTACCAAATATTGTTAGAAATATAATTTATTCAAATGAGAGTAAACGACCCTAATGAAGTTAATTATACTTCCATTGTAGTTAGTACATAAGATTTAGACAGAGTACGCAGAATGAACCTAACTTTTAATTGAGTTCGTCATATATTCCACGTGTGTACTTAAAGATTTATTTTTTCTCAAATTCTAACCGAGATATGACGTACACAGTTATAAAATATTAATCAAAGTTTGACTACGGTAGTTTAACAGACTGATCAAAATATATTACAGTCATTTAATAGTTCTTTTTAAAACTTCTTTGTATAACAGTTTCAATCTTTTATTTCTCAAAATATTCCTAAGTGCTTATCATTGCCTCGATTCTGCGACTGGTTTAAGAGCAATCGACAACATGATGTTAGTGTGTATAGTTTTTACTAATTTACTATAGTTATATCACACAACATAATAGTTTATCTTCATCAAAAACATATTTGACTCTATTCCTTAAATTATTATTGAAATTAATATTACTTATGTATTATTATTTTTGTAAAGCATTGGTTTTCTTGCGCCGAAAGACGTTTAATTGTAAAATTATAGAATTGCGAAAGATTCCGGAAAGAAATCCAATACAGTGCGAAAACGTTCCCGAATCTTAAATGTTTTATGGCAATTCTAGTTGTCTCGGGAATCTATTTCAAACTTGGTTTCATCAGATTATATAATTTGTGTATATTAAAGACGTGAAGTCATGATATTACGATAAAGGTAGTATTACATCCGATATTTTGGTTCAAACCCGATATGTTGAACCTCGTTATATTGGAGTCTTCAGTAACTACATAACATTATACTGCTTGATGCAATAAAGACTGTATGGTAACGTACATTACATAAATTAACATGAAACAGGATCAGCGTGTCTACTGTAAATGTTTGGAATTAAAAGGTATATAAACATCCTCCGAGAGGATTAAGCAAACACGATATTATGACCTGACTCAAACAAAAGAATATTTTAATAATTATCGTGGCAATATTTTGGCACAGTATTGACTGAATATTGTCAGAAATGGATTGTACAGATATAAAACTGAGTTTGAACATAGAACAATAAATATTCTCGTTTTTTATTTTATGTATGAACAAAGTTGATTACATATTGAATTGATAATAGTCATGATTAGTATACAATGCTTGAATCATTAATATGGTTAACGCATAATAAAATATAGAATAGTTAGTGATCAAGAAATTCAAAATGGCTAACAGTGCGTGATCTGCATGAACACAAAACGTTCAATGTTTTATCATCATCATCATATTCAGCCGTTTTCTATCCACTACTGGATGAAGGCCTCCCCCTTTTCTTTCCACATATCTCGGTCTGCTGATATCCTCATCCATGTAGCTCCTGAAAAACGCTTGATTTCATCTACCCATCTTACATTTGGACTTCGTCTCGGTCGTTTCTTTTCTCTAGGAATCCACTGTAGTACATTTGTCGTCCACCTTCCATCCGTTCGTCTAGCTATCTGACCGGCCCATCTCCACTTCATCTTCTTCGCAGTCTTGATTACATCCTCTACCTTTGTTTGTGCGCGAATCCATTCATTTCTCTTCCTGTCCTTCCTGGTCATTCCTAGCATGCACCTCTCCATTGATCTTTGTGTCACTCTCAATCTTTGAGTCGTTTGCTCATTCAATGTCCAAGTTTCACAGTAGTACATCATTACAGATAATACACATTGATTATAAACTTTACGCTTCAGACACATTGG
>JAGDQP010058619.1:0-12523 GCA_022664845.1 Lepisma saccharinum
CTCTAATAATTTTGATGGACTGTCTAATTCCATACACATTTTTGACATACTTGAATCTTCGATAAGTTTTGTGTCCATACATATTGTTGAACTATCAGGGACTTGTGTTGTCTGTTTCATGTCTGTATTTACATGCAGGGTATAAACACTGCTCTCTAAAGAAACACTTGAGTTTAATAGGGAGGCACTGACTGCTTTGTTTTCAATATCCATTTGCACCAATTCACTTTTCACCTCATTTGGTTTTGGGGACATACACATTCTTCAAAAACAGGGAGCCTCCATTCCAAGTTTTGTGTCTGTATTTACACACTGGGAGTACATATTGGTAACACTTGACTTTAATAGGGACGGACTGGCTGGCCTTTCTTCTATATCCATTTCAGCGAATTCACTTTTCGATAGGGAATGTACACTGTTCTCTAAGGGTACCACATTTAAAGCGTTTTTCACAGTTATGTCACTTTTAATAAGCAAAGAGGGACTCTGCGACCGGTTTTCAATATTTGATAAAGTTTCAGCAAAAAGTTATATTTCCTTCACTACATTTAAGAAGGTGTCACTGGACCTGCTATCTTCTTCTCCCCAGAAATCCATTATAAATAAACAAAGTTTCCTATCGTCACCAAGACACAATACTGTTCAAAGTACTTAATTTGTTCAATTAAATACACGGAATACTGCACCCCAAAATCCCAATACAGTCTTTTCAATCTTAAACTGCTTCTGTCTTCCTTTCTTCCAAACTATAAACCAACACCACCAACAAAGCTTCTATTCATACTAACTTTAAAACAACTCAAACAATCATAAGGTTTACACAACAATATTTTTTGTGCCCAAACACGGTCATTTTAAAACACTTCTGCTCAACTCGCATCTCTAAGCCTTTTATTTCTTTCATCTACGTCACTTCATTTAAATTCGCTACACTCTTCGTCTTAAAAATGATATTCGTAACATCATGATTTCATATGGGTCTGTTATTACCTATAAAGTTTACACATTTTTTAACCATTACTTGAAAGTACTTCTCTCCCATTTTCTTCCTTAAAGACACCAAATACAACAGCCATAAATCCAGCCCTTTATCCACAAAAGTACATGCAATTTCTCCAAGTACTCATCATTTCTAATTATTTTTATATATACACACAAAACTTTGACAATCTAATCATATTATCGGAATGCATCTCTAAAAAATGTTTCATAAATTTCCTTACAAGTACAGTAAAGTTTCCCTACAATATTTCTTCCTTAGGTTCCTTACAAATGTCAATACAATTGTGCTAAGCTGTGTCCATAGGACTATCATTATAGCATGCTATACATGTTAGTGGCAATGCCATTTTCCAATGTTCTATCATGCTTATTATTTAATCACAACTAACTTTTTAGTACAACATTCACAAACTACCAGTATGTACAGTTTCATCAGCACCTAGGTTCGAGTCCCCTTGTTGACCATCTTTATAGAATTTGTTCACTAATCACAATGTACTGTCTCATTATCAGGTTGTCCAATAAAACATAAGCAAAGAGAAATGGTTTAAAGCGCATTTGCACGACTCAAATACCATAAATATTCCATGAATAACGTATTTCTTTAATTCATTCGCGTTGACAGCAATATCCATTCTTAGATATCTTCAAAAAATATTTTATCTCGCACCACCAATGCCTAGTTTTCATCATATTCTTACATTTTCGTAATCTCGTCAAACTATATCTTTGTACCAAATTTCAGGTTTCTATCTTAAGTGATGTGCAAAATGATTTTTTCGTGCACAATATTGGTTTAAAGATGGCGACTTTTCCAAAATATTCTTACATTCTCGTAATTCTTTTGTACTAATGTATGTTTCTACCAAGTTTCGTGTTTCTAGTCCTATCCGATTAAACTGTGTATTCTTTCAAAAAATCAATTTGTCCACCATATTTATTTAAAGATGGCGACTTTTGTACAATTTTCTAATACGTTTGTAATTCTTTTGCAGTAGTAAACACTTTTACCAAGTTTCGAATTCTAGTCATTTAGGCTGTGCATTCCTTTAACAAATCATTTCGGCGGCCATATTTGTTTAAAGATGGCGACTTTTGTACAATTTTCTAATATGTTTGTAATTCTTTTGCAGTAGTCAACGCGTTTACCAAGTTTCAAGTTTCTAGTTCTACCCGCTTATGCTCTGTATTCCTTCAAAAAACATTTCGGTGGCCATATTTGTTTAAAGATGGCGACTTATAAAAACTTTTCTCATATGTTTGCAATTCTTTTGCAGTAGTCAACGTTTCTACCAAGTTTCAAGTTTCTAGACCTAGTCGCTTAGGCTCTGTATTCTATCAAATCATCAATTTGTCCACCATATTTATTTAAAAATGGAAACTTTTGTACAATTTTCTTATATTTCTTCAATCTAATAATGGCAGTACGTCTTCATATAAAATTTTAGTTCTGTAGCTCCAATGAGGTGCAAAATAGATGTTATGTCGGCCATATTAGTTATAAAATATCGACTTTTCAAAAATCAAAGGTAAAACCAAAATAAGTGCATTTCCTAGCTTCAAAACCAGTATATACAACATTCACGTGTCGTCATGAGGTTTACGTCCTGCATCCAAACTTTTTCAAATTTACCCACGCTTTCGGAAGGTTTCCAGTTCGAGTTTAGTTAAATTGTATTTTATTCAGTAAAATCACATTTTCTTTTATCTCAGTTTCTGTATAACTCAACGATATTCAATGATTTTGCTCATGTGTGCTATCTTTCTGTAATTTACCATCGTTTTCGGAAGCTTTTAGTACTATTTCCGTCAATATTACATTTTAGTCAGTACAATAGGTTCTTGTTTCTGTGTCAGTTCTTGTATATGTTAATACCAACTTATATTCAACACTTGTGCAATTTACCAGCGCTTTCGGGAGCTTTTCTATGCAAATTTAGTCAAATTACATTTTATTCAGTACAATAGGTTCTTGTTTCTGTGTCAGTTCTTGTATATGTCAATACCAACTCATATTGAACAGTTGTGCAATTTACCAGCGCTTTCGGGAGCTTTTCTACGCAACTTTAGTCAAATTACATTTTAATCAGTACAATAGATTCTTGTTTTTGTCTCAATTTTTATATATGTTAATACCAACTTATATTCAACGATTCTGCTCAAGTTTGTTTTCTTTCTATAATATATCAACTCTTTCGGAAGCTTTTCTATGCAAATTCAGTGAAATTACATTTTATTAAGCAAAATCAGTGTTTATATTTCTCACGATCAAACATCATCAAACAATATTACTACGAATAACAGGTACCTACACTTTTTAATATTGACGAGTACTTAGTTTTATTACATCATGTCTATCATTGTCATCATTCAGCATTATGTTCTTCAACTTGCAATATAAAAGACTTCTCTTTTTACCCGCTCAATCCTCTTTCTTATTTCTTTTTTTCATTAACAAAATTAATTTCTTTGCGCCTGTAGGTATCTCGTCGAAGCGGACCCCACTATATTTTTTTTTCATCCAAGAAAAAGGCAAATGCCCTGTGGCATTCCGGAGTACAAATTTCTGTTCTAAGTGAGGTAAAAGGGCGAGACGCAAGGGTTGAGCCCAATTTTATTTTTTAATTAGCGAGCTGTCAAGCCCGGGAATAAATTTGTGAAAAACAAGAATAATTAATGATTAAAATATGCAAATGTGGAATTAAAACGTGTGTTGTCACTACAGGTAAACATAGATAAAACAAAATACATGGTAACAAGCCGAAGCACAGGGAATGAAGGAATTAAAAACATAAGAATTAGGGATGAGGTCATAGAGAAAGTAAACAAATTTAAATACTTGGGAGCATACGTAACAAGCAAAAATGAGGTCACGGAAGAAATAAAAAGTCGCTTAGTATCGGGGAACGCATGTTTCTACTCAGTCCAAAAACTTCTAGCATCGCGATTAATATCAAGGAAATTGAAATTAAAAATATACAGAACGGTTATTCTGCCGGTAATTCTTTACGGTTGCGAAAGTTGGAGTACGACCCTAGCAGATGAACATAAATTGCGTGTATTTGAAAATAAGGTTTTGAGAAAGATATATGGGCCAAAACGGGACGAGATGACTGGAGAGTGGAGGAGACTGCATAATGAAGAACTCCACGGACTGTACGATTCACCAGATGTTGTAAAAATAATGAAATCGAGACGACTAAGGTGGGCAGGGCATGTAGCTCGGATGGGGGAAAAACGCAGATTATATTCAATCCTGGTTGGAAGGCCCGATGGAAAAAGGCCATTGGGAAGACCGAGACGTCGTTGGGAGGACAATATTAGAAGAGATCTTCGAGAAGTAGGTGTTCGTGATGAAAACTGGCTTGATACTGCCCAGGATAGAATCCAATGGCGAACGTTTGTTACTGCGGCGATGAACTTGCGAGTTCCATAAGCCATAGAGTTAGTTAGTTAGTTAGTTAGTTGTCACTACTGACAGCTCAGAACTGCCTAATGTGGATGGGGCACACAGAAAGAAAAGCATTGTTCGCGCGCAGTTGCTCGTCATTGCAACCTCATTAGCTAACACAGTAACTGTTCAACCATATTGATATATACATAGTCTTAAAGCTTATGAAATAGGCGACAATTTTCATTTCGATCAGGTTTTTTATATTGTGAGTTTAAAACATGCTAGAGCGTAAAATTGTAAATATTGAAAGCAAAATATTATTATTTTACGTTTTGCATCTAAATTACGACAAAGCTAGTAGTAATAGCGCAAAACGCATGATAACCATTTTAGTAGCCAGTCATCTAGGAATTATAACAAAAGAAAAAAAGAGAATCATATCGCTATGTGTATTGGTTACGGAGATATAAGGCAATTTCTGAAAGTCTGTAAATTTGTAGTTCGGGGCGATTTGGGGTGGAGCATAAGGGGGAGGGGCGGAGACTTTTGGGAGAATGCACCTCTGGTAATGATGTAACAACTGGCCAAAATTAAGCTTTCTCCTAATTATTCCCGACATTTGCCCTTTTTTTCCTCTTTAGTTCCTGGGCTATTATCTCGCATCCATTAGGACTTGATGTGTGTCGCCCTTCCCCCCCCCAAGATATATTAAGAAACTAATTATTCCATTCGTTTGCTACGTTCGTGCTGATCTGTAGTGCAGTATCTCGATTTGTTCTCCAACCGCTTCCGAATTAAAGGTACCCCTTTGTGGGTGGCCACGACGACGTCGTTCTAGCCCCCACTTACAACGCCGAATCGCTCGGTGATCGAAATAAGCTCATTCATTTGTGCTATGTTTGTGCTGCTACGTTGTCAAGTTTCAACATTTGTTCTACAATCCTTTCCGAAATAATGGAACTTCGATGTGTGTGTGTGGGGGGGGGGCGGACGACGTCGTTCTAGCCCCCACTTACAACGCCGAATCGCTCGGTGATAGAAATAAGCTCATTCGTTTGTGCTATGTTTGTGCTGCTACCTTGCCAAGTTTCAACATTTGTTCTACAATCGTTTCCGAAATAATGGAAGTTTGATGTGGGGGACCAGGACGACTTCGTTCTAGCCCCCCCCCCCCCAACTTACAACGCCGAGTCGCTCTGTAATCGAAATAAGCTCATTCGTTTGTGCTACGTTTGTTCTGCTACGTTGCCAAGTTTCAACATTTGTCCTACAATCACTTCTGATATAATGAAACCTCGTTGTGGGGAGCTAGAGCGACGTCCTCCCAGCCACCCAATTTTAACGCCGAGTCGCTGTCCTTGATGTGAAGTCGTTTGTGCTGCAACGTTGTTGAATTTAAGTACTTCTTCTACTATTGTTTTAAGGTAATGGAGCTTTACCGAGAACATATTTTTAAGTAATTAAATTGCAAGGTTTCAGAACAAAATTTTAAATGCACTGTTTCTTGGAAAGAGCGCCGCAAAATTAAAGCAATTTGTATGTAAAAATGAACAATTTTGTTAATGGTAATTTCAGGATGGATGTATGGGACACGTGGAAGGCATTTCCGTCTGACAATGAGTTTTGAGTTAAAATTTCGCCTCTACACAAGGAAACCGTTTGTTACTGATAAACATTTTTCTCGGTAGATATACAGCAAACCAAATTTTTAGTACTCACCTTTAAAAATGTTAGCAAAATAAATTTTGCCACCATTACCTAACATTTGGTAACAAGAAACCTTTCGTGTTTGATACTAAAAAAGAGAAAAAGCTGTATGCTGGAAATTGAACCCTGGACCCAACACTCTATCGCATGACTACGGAGCGAAATGTTTTTAAAACAGACAGAATAATTCAACCATTCACTAACGTAACTAATATACTCTGCGCACTTCCTCGTACTATTCAATTGTGAGCTTCTACTCGTTAAAAACTATTTTCTTGAATATAAACTCTGTTATAATAAAACTTAATATTAATTCAGTGTTATTAAAATTATCGTTATAATTAAACATCTTCACTGCTTCGGTTCATGCTGTTTATTGTGCCCTTATGTCGTACATTGCCGCGAAACTTCAGTAACATTAGATTGGTGCGAATGAAATGTCCGCTTTGACGTCTGACCAGAAACTCACCTCACCTCACCAATACAGCACAGGGATTGATTGCAGTCACGAGTCTAGTGTCACAAACTCCGACTACGTCCAGCAAACAGGCTGAGGTACCCACACAATCTTGAAGCAATATGTTATTGAACAGGGTCGTGTGAAAGTGCACCATTAGTCCTAGTTCACACATGCGGCACGGGAGCCGTGCGGCGACCGCGCGGCAGCCGCTCATACAGTTCACACATGCTGCGTCTTGTCTGCGAACACTCTGCGGCATTCAAGGACGAATATCAGTTTAAAGAACTATCGCAATAGATGCGCACTGTAATGATATGAATGTGATTTTCTGTTTTTTCTACCTTCTGCTAAAGAAGATTTTTTGTACCTAAATCTGGTGACTTTTTGATTGTATATCTGGCCTAGCTGAATTTGAAATATGTGAATTTAAAATCCTTATCTCTGATTGGGCGTGTTGTGAGCCAATCACGTATCCCCATGGTTTGGGAGAGGACGGCTGAAGCGTATGCTTCAGTTCGTCGCTATGAGGTGTGTAATACACATGTTGTGTAACCATTGCTAAACGTATCTTGTATAATCAGAACGTGAGCTGCATGAGTGAAGACATAGCCAATTATTCGGAGGATTTCCAGTTCGGGATTGAAGGAAGTTGGAGAACTTGTTTCGTCATTTTTGGATTAGTCTGAAAGTTTTCCTGCTCCTCCATTTCTCGAAAGGCCTGTGTGGACAGATTGGGAACTCAGTCAGGAAATTCCCACGGCAGGTCGCGATCCGAACATAAGATATTTTGTATGCAAATCTGATAGAGTTTAGTGTTTTAGGTTTGAACAGCCTGTATATTCTTTCAGTGTATATCAGTAATCTCTTCGCGTGTGATATATTGGTGAATCACGGATATAAGAAAAGTAATGTTAATTTTGATAGCACGTGTAGCTACCCGTTGATCTGTTTTCCAGTTGGAAGTCTACACGTATTTTGGCTACCCGTTAAATCTATTTCTTATTAGGGAGCACGGTAAGCTACCCATTCAAATATTCATTTTTGTTTTGCTATGCAAATGCATATTCTTTTTATTATTCATGCACCTGTATATATTTTATCATTTCCAAACACTTTTTCGTTTTGCAATAAATTTGTAGAAAATATATTCTTTGCCTCGGCTCCATCATTTGAGCAACAGAATTCAAGGTCACCTTTCAAAGCACTTTGTGTGTGCGTATTTGAAGTGTACTACTGAGTTCTCTAGCATTTCTCTCATTCCACCAACAGGTTGCACATTAGGCCGTTTAGTAAGAGTTATTCTTTTGTCAGTTAAGATCTTGGGATCTATTTTTTATGTGTTAATCCGTCTTTCGTGGTCGAGTTGGTGGAATCTGGAAACTTGGGCTTTAAATGTGAAGGCCAAGTCAACATTTCAGTTCGTTCGTGCAATAGTAGAAATAATTTTCTTAGATATGAAATTTCAACTTCTCTTTTTATTGAAAGTAAGAACATGCTGGTTTTAAAATACGATCGGTGGTCCGATATGTTTTTATTTGAAATGAAAATATGTTGATATTTTATTTGTATGAAAATTATTTCTCAGTGCACAAATTAAAACTGTTTTATTAATTTTAAGAGACCGTATTTTACAGCGTATTTACGAGCAAGAAAATTCGTAGAGAATTCCATCCATATTATTTTTTCCCCATTGGAATATTCTTACCATATAGTGAGAATATTGTACCTGCAAGTGCGGACATTTTCAAGTTCTGAGGTTATTCTCATGTAGGTGGAGTAACAGTTTATATGGGGAGGGTGTTTGCTACAGGGTTGGCTGGTTTAAACCAAGGTGGATTAAACCAGTTTTTTTGTTTCAAAATATCAATTGGTTTAAAACCAATAAGTAAATAAATAAAGAAAAGCGAAAATGCCACAAATAGTGTGAACTTCATGGTGACGATTTCACATAATAAACCATCTGCGATAATTTTATATAATTTTCGCCTTGCAATCAAGGGGTCCCGGGCTCGAGTCCAGGTGGGGGACAATCTACCTCAAGAGTACTGGCTCGGATTTCACTTTTAGCTGTAGTTGTAGGTCATGTCCTTCATAACCTCGCTGCCGCATAAGGACATTAAGGAGAAACAAACTTATTTCTATACATATGTAATATAAATAAAGTATTTAAACAAACAATAACTTTTTTAGGGGGGAGGCAGTTTTTGCCAACCCTGGTTTGCTACCATTATTTTGTTTAAGTTAATATTTTTTTCCTAGATTATTATTTAAAGGCTGACATTTTTTATGTCCCTCTTGGACTCGAACTCTACCACTGCGAAGAACCTGTACTGGCCGATTTATCATTTTTTTCCAAGATTAATATCAAGGAAGTTGAAATTGAAAATATACAGAACTGTCATTCTGCCGGTAATACTTTACGGTTGCGAAAGATGCAGTACGACCTTAGCAGATGAACATAAATTACGGGTGCTTGAAATTAGGGTCTTGAGAAAAATATACGGGCTAAAACGGGATAAAATGACTGGAAAAAGGAGAAGACTGCACAATAAAGAACTCGACGGAGTGTACGACTCACCTGATGTAAGAATAATGAAATCGCGACGACTGAAATGGGCAGGTCATGTAGCTCGGATAGGAGAAAAACAAAGACTATATTCCATCTTGGTTGGAAAGCCGGAGGGAAAGAGACCGCTGAGAAGATCGAGACGACGTTGGGAGAACAATATTAGAAGGGATCTTGGAGAAATAAGTATCTGTAGTGAAAACTGGCTTGATCTAGCCCATTATAGAGCCCGATGGCGATCGTTTGCTACTGCGGCGATGAACTTGCGAGTTCCATAAGCCATAGAGTAAGTAAGTAAGGTAGCATCACTTTTCAATACAAAATAAGCTATCAATTTATACCTCCAATTATTCATTTTAAAATTAGGTCAGACTTTACACAGTAAAAAATAGCTGTGTTAATTCAACACAATGCGGTGTCCCAGCGTGACTACCACTTTTGTGTGTTAAATCAACACAACACACGGTGTTGATTTTTGTACTGGAAGAATAAAAGTTACGGCCGCAGCTAGATTTGAACATGGATTTCCATTCACTACCCTTTCTGTTTTCTTCCCAACGACTTTTTTAAACATTTTTTTAATAGCGTTATGCAGGGCGTATAAAATAGCAAGCTTCCTCGGCCCTTGACTGATTCTCACTCCTTCGTTTACACTCTTCACTCTACGTCTCCCCGTCGTCAGCCTCCATCGGTGATGTAGGCTTTCGTACTCTGAAAAACCAAAGTAGTGTCTTTGGTTAAGTTACATTTTGAACTTATCGTCGCCTCTGGAGTTAATGTACTCTTAGAAGTTAGACTCATATTTTTTCGTAGCAACAAAACTTAAGCATCAGACATAGGATATCTCACGAGTCATGTTAAAATCGTCGGTGAAGGGGCGAAGTGGCGTAACTCGAAAAATTGCGTTTTTAAGTTATGACTACCATTCATGTTTGACTAACCTTCTCTGTTACCTGTATAAAATTTCATGGCTGAATTCCCACTGATTCCGGAGATATAAGCACCCTTCAATTGGCGTATCTTGAATTTTTCTATATTAAAAAAAATGTGAAGGGGCGTAAGTAAGATACGCCCATTCGTTGTTTCTTCAGTGGCTGCTAAGAAATGAAGGCGCGTACTGGCGTAACCTTCTATCGGTAAAGTCCTTTGTCGGCAATGCCGCCACCGGAAGAAAACAATGTTTATTTCAAGCTTTGTTGACAACCAAACACGGTTTCTTTTGTTTGAAAGTGGCTTAACAATTCAGTCAAAGTAGGGATAGAAAACATACGTGGTTTTCTCTTTCAGTTTTCTATGTTCGTGTTTGATCAGATTCCAGTTTCCTATGCTTAGGAATTAGAATTAGCAGCTTTGTGCAACTGGCTCTTGTTGGAAGAAGTTGCTCCCAAGATGGATGTGTTAGTAGAGTGGGATACTGAATTACTGAATGTTGTAGCAGATGAGGAATTGGTGCGTATTTCAGGAAAGGCAATCGCTGTTGGTTCCTATGTAAAAATGTATTGGTTACTGGACATACAGTGGTATTGTGGAGTAGTGAAAGACATAGAATGTTCCGACGCTTCGGTGAAGAAAAGTGTAAGAAAAGCGTCAACAACTGATGAAACTGAAAGTGAAGATTCTGAAGATGATGTTCCCCTCACACAATAAATAAAACGAAAGAAAGGAAACGAAAATCTAAATTCCAATTACAGTGATATACATCGTGATGGAGACGATTCTGAAGTTGATCCAACATATAAAGTACGAGGTTGTGAAAGAGAAGTATTTAGTGCATGCCCGATGTGCAATATCTTGATGTGCTGGAAACACTTCGATAAACCATTGAATTGTGAAAACGCCCATGAACTGATTGAACCTTCCTGTAATGTGAAGAAACGAGTGAACGAGACATCCAGAAGTGATGTGAATGTGGATCCACTGCCAGAAAGCAACGAAATAGAAGGATCTCCTAGAGAAGAAGAGCATTTGTTGCTTGAAGAAAGAGGCTGTCGGAAGAGAATTGTCGCCAAAGATTTACGAAGCAAGGGTGAATCATATGCTAGTCCATACACAAAAAGTTAGTTCCAGGAAGAAATCTGTAAAGAATGCTTTAAAATCAGATGCTGAAAGACGTGAAATTTTTAAGGACTTTTATGCAAGTGGCGATCTTCAGCTTCAGCGAGAATTCATCAACAGATACGTAAAGGTTTCTGATGTTAAACACAAAACTACGCAAAATGGATCTCGAAGATCAAAAACAAATCATTACTTTTTACCTAAGAAGGGAAGAGAAGTAGTATCC
The DNA here is from genome assembly GCA_022664845.1 of Lepisma saccharinum. Lineage (NCBI taxonomy): Eukaryota > Metazoa > Arthropoda > Insecta > Zygentoma > Lepismatidae > Lepisma > Lepisma saccharinum. The sequence continues at coordinate 11,411 of JAGDQP010058619.1, forward strand.
GTGTGTAAAATCATGTTTTAGAGAAAACAGTGCGAACTGCTCTAGCCAAACGAAGAGACTCAGGTGTCAGAGAGAAACAGAAGAGAGGAGGAAGACGTCAGAGCCAACTGGAAAGGGAGAAAGTAATAGAGAAAATGATAGTAGAACATATAAATAGATTCTCAAGAGTCGAATCTCACTATTGCAGGAAAAATACAAAAAAACAATATTTGAATTTGGATCTCACGAAAAGCAAAATGTGTAGAATGTTCATTCAGGATCATAAGGATAAGATCACCCCTTTACCAACTTACCAGACATACAGAAAGATATACAAAGGCATGAACCTTTCTTTTCGTCCAACATTTCTTTCATTTTTATACTATTCTGTAGAACCACATCTTTTGAATGAAGCTGAGAGAGTTTGACAAGAGACTGCGGAGGCTGACTTATGTAGTGGATCTCTGCCTATAGATCTGATTTTCTTTAACAATGCACTAACATGATTAATCCTATTATTACTACTGTTATCATCCATGTTTGTAATTAGTTTGACATTTTTGCACTGTTCATTCCTCTATTTTGAATTATTTTCATTCACTTACTATTCATATGTAATGAAATTATTATATACTGTATATTTCAGCCTCCGCCAATCTAGACAGCTGTGTAGGATATATCTTTCTTATTATTATTTTACAATTCATAAGTGAATTACCTATTGGAACTGCAAACGTGTACTTACATTTAATTAATTCTCTGAAGAGAGTGTAAAATATTCATTGAATCGGTGAGCAGAAAGAACTCTCGCGGTAATTATTTCAGAGAAAGTGACATTGTCAGGCAAAAATAAGTGTTTTAAGGTTTCTAGCAACACACTCATAATGAAAATTACAAATTTTGTTCCTGTTTATAACACTAGATTTAGTAAACGAAAACCGTATTTTTTTTGTGGAAAAGCGGAATAAATGCGTAGATAAAGCGATGCAGGTGCTTTGGTTAGTTGGTCTGATAATTGTCTGACTTGCAAACGACTTATAATAAAACACCAACTAAGTTCTTTCAGATGATTTTAGGTAGATTTTATAAAATCTGCCTATTGCATTCTAGCTCATGTCGGAAGTTCCATAAAAT
>JAGDQP010058620.1:0-12523 GCA_022664845.1 Lepisma saccharinum
ATCTACATATCTCGTTATGTTGCTTGCGATGTATTAGGTGTGAATAGTGTGTGTTTGAGAACCGTGACCCTTAAGGATGGGACCTCCAGTTTTTGATAAAGTGAGCTCCGAACCATGAGTTCAAAATGAACCCTGGCAGGATTTGAAGCTGTGGCCACACGCACAGAAAGCGATAGTGCTAACCTCCCGGCCACGCCGAAGTAAATAAAGATTTCTATTGTTGTAGATATCACCAAGCTCCCTTAACAATCACTACTTCCCTGTATGAGAAACAGAGGAAAAGGGAAGGGAAACAAGACTCACTTTCCTACCAGCATTGACAGGATAATTGCTTCAACATTAACTCCTTTTACGGTGAAGATAATAAAACACAAGGTAATTGTGAACTGAAAGAGGTTTGAAGAAGGAATGTGGTTTATAAAGAAACCAGCTATTTAACGAGCATAGCAATAGGCCAGGAAAACAGTTGATCAACACTTTCTGGTAAAATGGCAACGTTTTCAACTTGCCTTACATATCAATGCTTTGAAATGTACAGAGTGTTTAAATTAAAACATTGAGCTCTACGTAACGATACTGGAGTGATCGGCTAATGTCAAAAGATTGACGCGAGAGCAAACATTCAACCTTGATTGTTCACTCCCAGTCTAATCCAATATGGAACAAATTTTCAGTTTTCATTTTTCTCACTTGTTATCGCTGTGTGGCCTGTTTTAATTTATTTATATCTTAATTCTTCAGTTACGCACGTACTGCACTGTGCATATAATAGTACGTACTGTAAATAATATTTATGATTTTTGCAAGAAGTAAGAGATAAAAAAACAATAACGATCGTAAAAACTTAGTTAGAACTGAAAATTTAGTCATTCGTGGTTTAGACTGGAAGTAAACGATCGAGGTTAACTGTTCATGGCTTCATATATTCATTAAATTTTCCGATAAGTCTAGTATCGCTTTCAGATAGAGGTCAATGGTTTAACGAATGTTGGTCATAACTGAAATTAAGTCATAACTTTAAGATTTTTTTTACATCTAAAAAAAACAACTTTAAAACAGAATCAGAACATACATGGTTTCTGAGCTACAGGTATCATCACAAATGAAGTCATATCTCTACACATAAAAATACAAGACATATCGTCTTGGCAAATCTCTCAAAGTTGTATCCAATACATCTATTTCATCAAAGTTTTTATCGAAGAATGCAGGTTAAAGAGAACTTTTATGGTAGCCTATTGCTAGCATAGTAGCTTAGTTGTCTCCTCGAGCCACGGAGGAAGAGAGCATTATTAGGAATGGAGCACCAAGTCGAATTGGTCGCAATAGTTTGAACTAAGAGCGATCATTATATAGTAGTGACACTTATCGGTCATTATTTAAACATGGCTCGGCTTACCCTCTTTTTCCTTGCTGCTGTCCTCAAAAGATGGCAGTACTATTTATCCAGTCAGCGTCCCGGTATCTTTGTTTTGGGTAGCTCAAAAAGACAATTATTCTTTCATCCTATTTCAGTATTTCGACACCAGGAAGCAGCGCACGTGTTTCATAATATGTTGGCATATCTGATGTTTGTTAGTGGATTGTACTTTAGATTATACAACTAATCTAAATATCACTCCAACAACTTCAAGCAGATCTGGTACTTCCAAGCGCATTTCTAATAATCTGGTTCAAGTAACAAAGGTCAACATTGCAGTCAAATTTATTCCAGGTTTTAGTACGCTTCGCCACCTTATATAGTTCGATGCTGTTTCCCTCTTCAGTTCATATCTGGAACTTTGGGGGCTAGTTATCCAGAGAATTGTACCATTCCTGATTTCGCGCTCGAGCGTGTTGGAGATCCGGTTCATCCAGTCCCAGTTCCTATGCTATTGGGAGAGATTTGAATACCAGGACACTCGTTGCTATCCCGAACTGCGAACTTTTGCAGCAGAATTGTGATCGAACTCGTTTGTATTGCCACTTAAGAACTTGAGTTAGAACTGAAAGTTTTATCCATTAGGGATAACACAGAAAATGGACAAACGTGGTTAAATATTTGTTCTGGCGTCTAGTTTTAGGTACTAATCAAGCACTCCAGAATCATACAGCTCAATGTATTTGCACCACTACACAGGGATTCCGCCAGGATTTTCAATTTGGGTGAAAAGTCAAAATTTGGATGGCGTAACTGGGGGTTTGCGCAGTTTCTATTGATTTTTGACCGAAAAAATTAAAGTTGAGGGTGTTGTTGAGAATTTGGGGGGTGACACCCCACGAGGAGGTGTCTGGCAGAATCACTGCCACTACATATTGAAATACCAGAAAATAAAGCAACGAAAACATATGTAATAATATAATCCTACCCGCTCTTACGAACGATATTGTTTATGGAGGAAAGTCATCTGCATACTCTTCCAGCAACTCGTTGAACGCAGTAGAATATATGCTTCAAGATAAAAAATGATTTCGAAACTTTTAAAGCAAAAACTTCTAAAGAAAAAAAAAAGAGTTGAAAGTGGGAAAAGATAATGCTTGTGAGTATTTCCCAACAAAGCTTCGCATGTGAAAAAACAGGAGAAAAATAACACCCACCCCCCTTCTACTGGATATCAAAAGGTTGGTTGATAGTGTTATTACTTACATATGCAAACTAGTTAACAAAAAAAAAAAAAAAACAATAGATGGCACTGTACATTACGTTTTCGTTGCTTCAGCATTTAGCGTTTGCTCCTTCTTGCTTGTTCATGTTTCAAAAGAAAAAAATTCTCCCACAGTATATTTTGGTCAATGTTTTTCTTTCTTTTTTTTTATCCAGCCTGTTTTTTTTTCTACATCAGATGAGCAAATTATCAACAGTGTATTACACAATGTGATTAGTATTATTTAATGTAATTGTAAAAACATGTTTTCCCATTACTCTCAGAAACAGAAGAATATGAAAATTATGTTCTCACAGAGAACACTACTACGCTACTGGAATGCTCAACACAACTTATGTCACGAATTCATTTTTTTCTTTCGCGTTTATATTTTGTTATTTCTCCAGTGGAAAGACGTCAGTCGGTTCAGTGTATAAGAAACGAAAATAAATTACCTTGGTGGAGACAGAACATAAATAATAAGCATAATTTCATTCAAAACTTAAGTGAGACTTGATGATAAGGTACTAAAGTGAATATTGTAGAATAATAGAGCGAAGGAAGGTTTTCCGTTCACGATCAGCGATTCTACAATGGTCTCCACTTTTACGGGCATAAAGTCCAATTTGCTCAGGGTTAAAATAGAGTTTTTCAGGGTTTCTATCCTTTCTTGCTGTAAAAAGCTTCATAGTTATAGGTTTTGGATATTCACTGTAAAGAATGAAGCTCTTTCAGCAATGAACAAAAAAGAATAAAAAATCGTCACTGATAGAACTATTGAAATGGTTATGGACTTTCTTTACTGAAAGTTTGAACTCATTAGGCTTGAATTCTTAGGAGCAGCCTTGCAATTTTGTGCAAACGAAAAAAATAAAAGACATATGGAGGTAGTGCTGCCATCTACTGTGGGAGATCGTTGCTTTCACTAACCTCAAATTAGCGCCAAATCATATCACTTTTACATTCAGGTAGTGCACTGCAAAATTTGCACTGTATGACGGTGTTAATCAAGTTCTTTATTTTTCTAGCAGTAAGCCCTAATTTACTATATTGGAGCGTTCACGTATGAGCAAAAAATCAAGAATTAAGACAGGCCACACAGCGACAACAAACGTAAAACGATGAGATAGAACTAAAACTTTCCTTATTTTGGATTAATAGAAACATTTGAGTCTGGGTTTAGATACTGACCAAGCGCTCCAGTATTGTTAAGTACAGCTCAATGATTTTTATTAGAACATGAAGGTTATATTCATCAAGCTCTATGTATCGATAGTGTCGATACGTGATCAACTAGTGTCGAACGATACACGCCAGAATAAACATTTAAGCTCGATTGTTCACTTCCAGTGATCCAATATAGACCAAATTTTAAGTTTGAATTGTTTTGTTTTTTTTATCATTATTATCGCTTGTTCATTTATGTCTTCATTTTTGAGTTATATACGTACCGGATTGTGCATATAATAGTACATGCTGTAAATAAAATTTACTTGTTGTTATTTGCAAGAATTAGGATATGAATGAAAAAGGACAGCACAGCGATAACAAGTGTAAAGTCCTCCACCTTTTCATGTACGCGTGCGCTACATACTTCGCTTGCAATTTGAATGAATATCCAATAGAAATACGGAATCAAGTCTTTGTAAGTCATATCGCAAGCGAAGAACGCGACGAGCGCGCACATCCAAAGGCGGTCTTAGAACAGAAAATTTTGTTTGGTATAGACTGGAAGTGGACAATCGAGATTAAATGGTTCCATTCATTCAATTTTTAATTGGATGGATCAGTCCAGTATCGCCTTTAGATGGAGATCAAAGGTTATATTAAAGCTTTCTGCTTCTATTAAAAGAAGAAAAATAAAATAAAATTCACTGATGTAAACAAAAGAAAAGAGCAAATCGTAGATGTAGAGGATAAACCAAAAACAAATTCATCTTAAATAAAAAATGTAAAATAGGTCCATTTCTGTGGAAATTAAAGAACTTAAAACTTTCCCAAAGATAAATTAGCATCTTAATGCTTTTTAAGTTGTACAAACCAACAGAAGAACTTTAGAAGGTCATTTGGAGTTTTCAGAGCTAGTAGTACTCGACGTAATTCATATCTTACTTTTTTCCTTGTCCATGAAAATGTTACTACTCCTACTCACTCAATCTCAACCCTTTTGTCCTGCTTAATTCGATGTGTAAGGGAACGTTCACCCTTAATGATAGCGTGATGTAAGTCCATTTCGTAACGCAAGAGGTTTCACAGAGAGAGAGAGAGCGTGTGTGTGTGTGTGTGTATGAGAGAGAAAAAAGAGCATTCTATAATATATATTACACGTGTATGTGTGGTTATGTATCAGTGTGAGTGTTATGAATAACGGAAAACATCAGGTTAGCCCTAATCTTGCAAGTGAAAATAGGAACATAAATGCAAATTCAAGAAAGAAATTAAGAATTCACAAAAGCTGTATTCTTTTTCAGAAACTAACTATTTTAAGACTAAACCACCACCACCACCAAAAAAATTTTTTTTAGTTTTAAATTTAAAAAACAAAAAAACAATCTTATTGTTTTAAATCCGTTTTTCAGTTTACTGTCTAAAAATAATAAATATAATAAAGAAATGTTATTTAAGGGATACAACGTTTATAGAATTAACTATAGGTTGCATCATACATTACGTCATTAACTACGAACTTAACATCAGGTTACCATACTGGTGTGCACAGCCAAAATTTACGAGAGTGCTATTTGCACGTTATTTAAATGTTGATATGTTAATTTCATTAATATCTACCAATAATCAATTCAGCAATACAAAAAATAGTACAGCTTGGATTTTACAAGTTAATCACTTTTATTTTAAGTCTTTGCAGCTCTTTCAAATTTTGGCTGTACATACCAAGATGGCAGCCTGACGTTGCTATGTTTTGGTTTCAGTTTTTTCAAGTTTGTCCTATCTTCTAATTCTAACATCCATGGATTCCAATGGAATCTTCTAATTCTAATATCCAATGATGTCACGTTCTGCGGTAAGACATTTACCCGCTCTTAAATTTGAATTACAAAATTCTAAACCTTACAAACATTTTTTCTTCATTCCTTCCTCCATTCTAGTTTTCTTATTGTCTGTTGTTTTCTATTCTTGTTTAGCACCTATGCGCCCTCCTCTCTTGTTGTACTTTAATTCTTTTGGTCACCTTCGCATGTCGTTCCGCATGGAAACGCCGCTTCCACGTAACGATGGCTTTTATCTCCCTTTTTCTCAACCCACACACACATACAAAGTAGTTTCCTTGCTGTGCCTTCCGTGATGGTCTAATGAGTATCAGGATCCTCTTTTACACTTGTAGTAGTACCCTGTCCAGCGTTCATTTTTCAACAGTATTGTATTCAATGGACATACACTGATTTCGAAGGTGTTCTTTTAGAAAGGGGACTTTCAATTAGAGATGAACACAAGATGCATTTTATTTATTTGGTTTCGTTCCTTTTTTGATCAAACAAATCATTATGTTATTATTTTATAAACCTAACTTTCGTTTTATTAACTTTTCTTCTTTGCGGAGGGTTCAAAATCCAGTTGTGATCTTTGTTCACAACTATTTTCAGTCAGTTGTGGTGGACTTCGGATAAATAGTCAGGAGGTAGCACGAGTTCGAGTCTTGCTCATGCTAGTAACCATCTCTGACTAATGTTTTCCATGGATTTCCTCAATAATGGGCGAAATGGAACTTCAATAGAGACCCTGGGCGCTACCTTCGCAACCCTATTCTCGAAAGAGTGCGCGCTATCTCTCCGATATTGTAATAGGCTCAGACTGTGGCTGCCCCTTCAATCATGATTGTAAAGAACACCTCAAATCCAGGAGAGCACCCCTCCACCACAACTTTAAATTTTTAAGGTCAAAAATCGATAGAAACCGTGCAATATGCAGTATATATGAAGAAATCACACATAAAAGAGAATCTACACAATATTAATGTGAATGAAAAACGAAAATTACAATAACAAATTTGATAGACTTAAACCTAATGTTTAGTTTGATGACGAACTTTGTTAATGCTGATTTGAACGAAAAAGGAACAATACACAAGGTCAATATGTTTACAAACATCTTATTATCTTTTTATTCAGTACTAACTATATGTTTAGTTAGAAGCAAACAACACTGCAATGAAATACACAATTGTACAAAATCAATACTAAAATTAAACATGAAATCTTTAATTAAGCAACGAAATTGTAATATAATAACTAACTATTAGTAACAATAATTATTGCTACTTAATTCACATAAACTATTACGTCATCTCTACATTGTGTACAACCCTGGGGGGCTCTATATACTGGCTTCTGTTTAAAACACTCTTTACACATCTTCCACAGTCCACACACACAACTACCGCAATTTGTCGGGTTTAACACGTATTAACAAATACAGCGAATAGGCAATATTGGGTACTTGTACCAGTACTTTAGTATCAAAGGTTTCCTCTTTCCTCATCACTAAACTTACTAGAGAATTCGATGTAACCAGTTGATTCGATTGTCTGTTGCAGCAAAGAGACTGTACTTTGTTTTAACAGTGTAACTTTAAAGATATGAATAATGCTATTTCCATAATTTTTACTAATGTGTCCAAGAACGTATTGATTCACAATTCCTACACAAAATAGGGTAAACATCCCTGAAATTAATTGTATCCAGTTTTTTTTTTTTTTTTTTTTTTTACCTCTCAAGTTTTATTTTAAGATAAGGTAGAAAACAATTTGGCAAAACTGGTATTGTTCCCGACACGTTGTTTATTGTTTCTTTTACGACTTCTGCAAACGAAACATATCATCTTCGTTATTGGTCGCGGTTAAGGTGATAATTTCAAGGTTTCGTTAATTTACAAATTTAACCTCTCAAAGTCTAAGCAGAAAAACAAATGATTATACTTTGATTTCCCTCCAGTTATTTTTGCTATAATGTAATTATTGTAGGCTTTTCCTTCTTTAACAACTAGAAGGATGTTTAGGGACCCCTTAGGATCTATCATTATGTAAATTATTCAAAACAGTTATTGCTACTAGAGGGGGCAATGACTGGTATGTTATTTTTCCACAATGCCCATTTAATTAGCATGGGGGCAAGTAATTAGCATTGTTTTTAAATAGTATTTTCAGATTTCTAACATATCCATTATAACCTTTAAGACACAAAAATATACGATCACTGCTATTTTCACGCGGTGCATAACTTTACAGGTACAAATATTTGGCAGTGTGGCCAACTTTGGTCTCAAAAGCGCCAATAACTGGTACACGTGTTCAGGTCTCAAAAACGTATAGTGAATGTAAGTATCAATAACTGGACATGAAGGGTGGGGGACAAGTATTGGTTAGATAGGGCCAACAATACGTTATTTTTCTGTTTTAAAGAGAGAGAGAGACAGAGAGAGGAAATACATATTCTGAATTTTTATTATTTCACTGCACAATTAATTTCGAGGAGGATCTAAGAGTTTACAGTTTGCACGAACAGAAAAATGAAGCCGGAATAGATCTGCACTTATAATTTCAAAATGACCAGTGATCTAAAAGGGCGAATAACTGGTACGTTTACTCTATGTCTTCTCTTCCGAATTCACTTAAAAGTTACTATGCAGTGACTACTTAACTATTGGTAGGCTATAATACAGTATTACGTGGAATGAAACCCTTTGATCAGCAAAGCATATGTAATGAAAAGCTTGAACCCTTTTGCAGTTACGTGGTATGAAACTTCTCAAAGAACAAAAAAACTAATTTGTTACAAAAAGAAGAACCCTTTTCTCGTTTTTATCACTATCTTGCTCAGTCACCTGTTAACATTTTCCATGATAAACAAATGCTGTTGAGAGTGTTCCAGGAAATAACATGGCTCTTGGAAACACTGACAGACTGAAAGGCGGGAGAGGATGCTGGAAAATGAGAGGCAGTAACTGTAAAGGATCCTCTATCATATAATTAAATCACCAGTGATGATTTTTTTTTCTTAAAAACGAATTACCCATCCTGTTCGTAGCACCGTAAACACGACAAAACAATATTAAATGACACTTGACTCCTCGTTCTATTCTGAATATTTTAGCCAGAGAGCTCAAACTTTTAGAGAAGAAAGTTCATAAGCATTTCAAGACTTTAATCAGTGACGATTTTTTTATTTTGTTCATTGTTGAAATTGCTTGATTGTTGTGGTGAATATCCAAACTTATAACAATGAATAGAAAAGAAAATAACATATCGACACGGATAGAACTCTTGGAATAGTTATGAACTTTCTTCTCTGTAAGTTTGAACTCCCTAGGCTTGAATTTGAAGGAACAGCATTGTTTTGAGTCGCCGTGGTTTAGGCGGTAGTGCGTCTCACTACGAATCGGGCAACCCGAGTTCAAATCCGGGAGACTTTTCTCACAATATTCGCATAATCTGAAATGCACTCAGTCTCCTACCAAATTCAGTAACAGAGTGTCCTTGGTATTCCTGGACCTGATTTAGTGCCGTAGGTCGACAATATGCGGAGCGCTACGTCCACATCCCCCAAGCACTGTTTACAACGCTTGCGCAATGCATCGGGGATAGCTTTTTAGCTTAGCATTGGAATTTTGTGCAACGAAAAAAAGAACACTAGCGACAAGCGCTGCCATCTAGTTTTGGAGATTGTACTAACCACTTATGGTAGATACCTGTCAAGTGAATTGAGGAACTCTAGATATACAGTATGTGTGTGTATGTGGTTCTTATACTAACGAAGCCTTTTGATACTGATGTCACGAAAGAAGAAGGTTGCAGTGACATACAGATGAAAGAAGGGTTCCAGTCTTCCGTGATAGTTATTGATACATAAACCGTTATTTCACGTGACCCCTTTCGACATTGAATAAGAGGGGAACCACAAACCCTTGTTTCTGGTACCCTCTCTTCAGCTACCGGCAGTTGAATTTTTCTTTTTACCTGAGGGACACCTTCTGCTGCTGAGGGAGGACGCCACGCCACGGGATTTAGCAGCATCTTTTCATTTGATAAATGTCAAAGACCCGTGGGAAAATAAGTTAAAGAGGGCCGGACCCGGAATGTATTTTTCCCCCAAATATTATTATATTCGTACAAACGGTGGGAACAGCCCGCAAATTTTGAAGAGAGATAAATAAGACCTTTGGTTTTATAAATGAGAAAGGAAGAAAGAAAAAGATGAGAGAGAGAGAGAGAAATATCAAAGCACGTAGTTTTCCTTTTCTCTCTTCCTTTCTGAGTAGGGAAAATTTGGACAAAACGGGAGGTGTAAGTAGTATGAGCGTAAAAAGCAACTAACCAGAATGCTTTTTCCCTTCACTGGAACGTTCATCCTTCTACACAGGGATCAAGTATTTTATTGCTGATTTAATTTTTCCTGGAAATGGCATTAAAAACAAAAAGTCGACTTTCCTCATTTTGTCCAACCGGTATGATAAAATAGGTAGTCACTTAAATCGATAGTAAATTTCATTATGCATCAAAAACCATTAACATAAACCTATATATAAACTCTGTTTCGGAGTGCGGAAGCTATAAAAAAAAACCAGTGTTAATAATATAGAATGATAAGGTTTCAGAAAATAAATCACTGTGAAAGATGAATGACAAATATAACCTAATTTCTATTTTGATAAGTTCCAATATAAAAATTGCAAAATAATTTTGAACATTGCCAAAAACAATGCCTCTTTCTACTGCATGTGAAACATTTTTCAATTCTTTCAGCGACCCCCATTTTGTTCAACAGTTTGCTTCCCTATTTTGTCTCCTAAGATCAGGAAGAAAAACATCGTCTTAGAATCCCAAAATCTTTTCTTATCGCTATAGGGACCGTTTTTCATTTTATGTCAATTCTTGCAACAAAAAAGGTAAATATTATTTATATCATACACTCTTATTATGTGTAAAGACCGATAAGTGCATAACTCAAGAACTAAGTCATAAATAAATTTAAAAAAAGATCGTACAGCGATAACAAGCGTAAAAAACTGAGAAATTAAAAATTTAGTCCATATTGGATTAGACTGGAAGTGGACGAAGGTTGTAGATCACCCCCGCCATCTTGGTACGACCTTTCCATTGAATTACACGGGAATTGTTTTACTCATTTTATGCCTCTCGGAAGTAAAATATTTATGTTCTGCCTTCACAAAATTTGTCTTGGTGGTTATTTTGACTCTTGTATAGTTTTGGTTTGTGAAGTTTCTTCAAATATATAAGTATAATGTATTATTAACAGTTTGCTATATAAATCATAATATGTTGACGGGAAATATTACTGTTCGTGTGTAACATATTGCATTTCTATAAAATAGCATGAGTAAAAGAGAACATGACGATAAACTGGGCGAAAAGAGAAGTTAAAAATATGCTCCTCAAAGATGTAAGACGAGTAAAATAATTCCCATTTAAATCAATGGAATGTGTATACCAAGATGGCGGGGGTGATCTACACCGTTAAATGTTTGCTCTGGTGTCTATCTTTCGAAACTAGCCGATCACTCCAGTACTGTGACGTAAGAATAAAAGTGTACTTCTTCCAATTACCACCAGGTATCTCCACAGTCATAAAAAAGAACTTTAATATTTGGAAAGCGAAAAGTTACTTATTTCACACCATGGATGTAAATACGGTAGACGGATTGACTGGCCCAATACAATTAAGCTGGGTCAACTTGACGCCGGTTTTCCATTAATTTTGCCTGGTGAATTGGAATTTACTTGCGTCTTATTGGTTGACCTATGCCTGGGTGTGTGGAGGCAAAGAATGGATGAAGATCTAGTAGCTAAGGAAAAGAGGAGGAAGATTGGAATATTTTAAATATGGTATTGTGCGGAACGTGATTGTAATTGTTTTTTTAATCAATTACACCTGTCAGGTACTCATGGCTTGTGCTGGCTTCAATTTCGGGCGCTAGAAGTAGATCCGTCTCCCGTATTTAGATCCATGATTTCACACAAACAATGAATGGCAAATTTATATCGAAAGTAAAATAATATTTATCTTTATAAGTTTGTACAACGAAAACAACGACAGCGAAAGTGTAAAATATTATGAAGAAAACAACAGATGAAGTTCAAGGTCTTTTTTTAAAAAAATAATCGTTTCATATTTTTTTTTTAATCAGTTCAATTCATTCGCTTTATGAGTAGGAAAAAAATATTATGCTTTAGATCAAACAACGTTAAAATCAGATACTGTTAACCATGCTCCTTTTTTGACATGGTAGAAAGAGCATGACGAATTAGAAAAAAATAACATAGAAGAAGAAGAAAAGGAAGAAAACTCAGTATGCTGTGAAATCACTGAATCGTGTTTAATCTTTCTTCGAAGTAGGCTATAGTATAGATTCTGAACAGAAGCAATGAAATGAACATATTGATAACTGCGGCTCATATGTCATTTGTTTTCCCTTCCTTTCTGGTTTATATTCTGTGTTTTTCTTAGTGTAAATATCTGCTGCAGCAAATCCCGTTAGCAACAGTGATCTTCAGAGGACATTGAACGTGCAAATGTACTAAAGTCTCTCGTCATGCGTACACTGTCACTGTCACGTTGAATACATCACTGATTCTAGTGAACATTGAGACTTCCGTGAGCCTGTTTCTTTTAATATTAATTGTATGTATAAACTTAAATCTTTCCTTTGGCAATGTTACGAAATTTCCACTAGGGTAAATTAACTATAGTGAGCGCATTTCGAAAGACAGAAAAATATTGGTATGCTTGAATGATCAAAAGAAGTTTCATGAAGTAGAAGAAAAAAAAGGAGCAAATTATCGCACCATGAAACTTTTCTAGCTTTTTCTTCTTACGTATTTCAGAAAGAACGTTCAGGAGTATCGCTTTACAATTTACCCTAGTGGA
>JAGDQP010058621.1:1856-12523 GCA_022664845.1 Lepisma saccharinum
TTCAGTACAATAGGTTCTTGTTTCTGTGTCAGTTCTTGTATATGTCAATACCAACTTATATTCAACATTTGTGCGATTTTCCAGCGCTTTCGGGAGCTTTTCTATGCAACTTTAGTCAAATTACATTTTATTCAGTACAATAGGTTCTTGTTTTTGTGTCAGTTCTTGTATATCTCAATACCAACTTATATTCAATTATTCTTTTGTGTTCATTACCTTTCTATAATTTATCAACTCTTTCGGAAGCTTTTCTATGAAAATTCAGACAAATTACATTTTATTATGCAAAATCAGTGTTTATATTTCTGCATATTTCAATACCAACTTATATTCAATGATTATTTTCGTGTTCGTTACCTTTCTGTAATTTACTAAGGCCTTTGGAAGCTTTTCAGCACAAGTTTAGTCAAATTACATTTTATTATGAAAAATCAGTGTTTATATTTCTGCATATCTCAATACCAACTTACATTCAATGATTCTTTTCGTGTTCGTTACCTTTCTGTAATTTACTAAGGGCTTTGGAAGCTTTTTAGCACAAGTTTAGTCAAATTACATTTTATTATACAAAATCAGTGTTTATAATTCTCTCAATCAAACATTAACCCTAACTAAAATTGTATGAAACAATGTTACTGCCAATACAATGTTCCTAGATCTTCGTAATATTCACAAGTACTTGAAGTATCTTACATTTATGTCTCATTGTCATCATTACCAATAAGCACTTCATGTTTTCTTTTTAAAATATTCATTTATGTTCTTCATGTTGCAATATAAAAAAGGTAACTCATTGCAGAAAGCAGTTAAACGATTTTTCGGTGGTCATCTTGTGTTGTCTGGTAAACGGGTCGCGAAGAAAAAGCCTACTCTTTCCTTTTTTCTTCTTCTTCTTGAACTAAATTAATTTCTTTGCGCCTGTAGGTATCTCGTCGAAGACAACCCATTATAATTTTTTTCATCCAAGAAAAAGGCAAATGCCCTGTGGCATTCCGTAGTACAAATGTGTGTTCCTGGCCGGGGAAAGAGGTAAGACGCAAGAGTTAAGCTCAATTTTATTTTTTAATTAGCGACCTGTCAAATCCGAGAGTAAATTTATGAAAAACAAGAATGATTAATGATTTGGTAGTACAAACGTCTGTTGTCCCTACTGATTTGACGGTACTTTCAACGCATAACTTTATTTCAATACTGAGTTGGAAATAGTAATGCAACATTTTTCTGTCTTGGTGAAAGAAAACGGTCTCACATTTAAGCCTGATGGAGTAGCCCTTTAAACCACCACTGCATTAGCCTATACATCTACAACTCAGTTGTAACGTCAGTTTTCTCAAACAAGCACATATGGTGTCGATTTTCCGGCACCTGTGAAGGTCAAGCAGGGTGGTCATCCTCGTCGTTGCTGCTACTTTGAACATAGTCAGGGTCCACATCGCTGTCATTGAGTGTCCAAGTTAATATTGGTACTTACGTCAATTTCATCATCAGCATGATTTGAAATATTCTTCATCCTGTAATAGACCTAATATTCTTCGTTGTATCTACAAAGCACTCCACTTAAAAGGACATGCTTTGTTCGACAAAAGCAGTAACTATAAAACTACTACTTATTAGCGTCATTACTTACGTTTCCAATAAAAGATTTCAAAGCAGCTGCTCTCACAACCTTTTTCTGTAAAAGGTACTGGTGGCAGTCATGTAGAGTGTATCTCATTGACAAGGATATAGAATAACACAATAGTTGCACAAATGCAAAAGCCAATGACCTAGAATAACACTATAGTTATGGGAAGCTTATTAGGGAGTGACTTAAAACAGATTTTTTTTCTATAACTTTGGGCGACATAAAATAAAACAGTTTTCTGGCTTTCATATTTCCTGCAGGAATTGATCAGAACTCTTACTGGATATTGAAAATAAACGGAACGTAGAACACATTTCCAGTAAAAAGTCAATTTTTTGATTTTTGGTGGCATAGAATAAAACAATTCTCGCACGACGATTTATGTGCGTAGATGGTGTTCATCGCAAGATCTAAACTAAAATGAGAAGGCCGGAAGCAACACATAATTTTGAAGAAGTAGAAAAACTGGTGTCAAAAGGTCGAGTTCCAATTTTCAATTTTAATTGGGTGAGTGTAATGTGTTTCATTTGAATTTATTTATGTCTATAGGTATCTGAGGCTCACGCCGAATGGGTAAGTGGAGTAAAGCAAAAAAAAAAAGGTACATCATTTCCTCTCCTTAAAGATTTACATGAGATGAAGTTCATCAACGGAGAAAAAGGCATGTTCCACAAAACTACCTTTACTTATGTAGAACATGCTAAAGCAGATCTCCTGAACAAAAGCTTTAATAACCTCTCCATTCAAAAAAGAATAACTCGCATAACTCCGCGGAGTCACAACTAGTCATGGATACTAGGAAATAGTCCGGTGGGAGGGAAAATAAAAGGTGAGATTTTTATTGCTTTTTCTTAGCTAGGGTTATTATTGGGTTTTTATATTTTAGCGTTTCTTAAAATTATATTTGAGCCGCGGTGGCTCAATTGGTAGAGCTTTCACCTCTGGTGCTAGGGGTCGTCAGTTCGATCCCTGCTCATGCTATGTGGGCTTTGTGGTGGACAAACACCGTGTGCGTGGGTTTTCTCGGGATTTTCCCGTTTCCTCCCACTTTCTTCATTCCACAAATTCATCCCATCATCATCCATCCGGCCTAAGCCAAAGTTACCTAAGGATCTTAAAAATTAAATTCAAAATTAATTAAAACTGAAATTATATTTCTGTTTGAATAATAATTTCAAAATTAACATTATCGGTACTACTGATTCACAATATTATGTTACATCCACATAATTAAGCTTCAATGTCGCCTGGAGGAGTATAGACTACACTAACACCGAATCCTTAGCCAGGGTTTTTATTGGATTTTTATATTTAAACCGTTTTAAAAATTCTATTTCTATTTTAATAATAATTTCCAAATTACCATTAATACTATGAATAATGTTTCATCCATGTAATCAAATTTTAATGTCGTTTGGAATAATGTATATATGATTTACTACACTACAAAAGCACTTTACAGTAACAAGATAAAATCGTCTTACAAGTAGTGTGCATATATTGTATATGCAGTATATTCTTTCAGAGATAAGATAAACGTTTCTGTTCACTGATTTATGTTACACTGATAAATTATTTACAAACATACATTATTATATTCAAATGTCGTTTCGTTCGCAGTGGTTCTTGATGATAATTTATGCTATGTACAGTCAGTGACAAAAGTTCCTTTCCTTTGGTAAAAGTAGTACTGTGCATAACTTTTGTTTTTGCCCCTCAACCGATTCTAATGAAATTTTGTATGTAATAACTAGACTATATGGAAGTTTCAATAAGCCAAAACTTTTGTACATATCACTTCCGGTTATAATGGAAAGCGCGTCCAAAAATTACCACTTCCGGATTCTAATTTTTATAGTGTTGTTCCAAGTAAATTGTGATATCTCAAGAATGGCGTAAGCTATCAAATCCAAATTCCGTAGGGTAAATACTAATGTAATGTGCATGCTACAGTGTAAACCGAAATACTACATCTTTAACCGTTTTGGAGATAAAAATTAGTTTTCTTATGTAAACGTTATAAAAAAATGCATTTTTCTCAGGAAACTCTGTGTTGTTTAGCTGTCACCTCCCACTAGTTACAAAACGATACTTCGCTCAAATAATCATCATGCAATGTAGATGAACATATTCAAAAATCATTTTCTTGTTGATTCAGGCTGATGGCTACATGAAACATTTTATGCTTTAAAGATGAATACATATCGAAGTAAATGTTTGAAATTGACGTAAAAAACTACCATATGTCTGAAAGCTCTTAAGATATCCAAACTAAATAGTGTGTGTCAAGTATGGATATTATGAACACATCACAATAAGAATTTTTAGTTGATACCCCGAGTCGTGTTTGAAGTAGAACATATTTTCTATATAAGAACGACTAATTTGTAGCATTAAAAACACCTTTTAGGAAAAAAAACTGTGTTGTGTAACTATCAATCGCCATTTATTACACAGGTAATACTACGCTAAAATAAGCATCATTTGATGTAGAAGCGGATAGCTTACGCCTTTCCCGAGATATCACAATTTATTTGGAACAACACTATAAAGAATTGAATCCGCAAGAATATATCTTTAGAGTATAAAATGTTTCTTCTAACCATCAGCCCCCATCAGTTACAAAATGATTTTTGGATATGTTCTTCTACATTATATGGAGATTATTTGAGCGAAGGATCGTTTTGTAACTTGCGGGGACTGACAGCTAAACAACACAGTTTCCTGAGAAAAGTGCAATTTTTATAACGAAAATTGTACGTTTACATAAGAAAACTAATTTTTATCTCCAAAACGGTTAAATATATAGTTGTTTGGTTTATACTGTAACATGCTCATTATATTAGTAGTTTCCATGCGAAATTTGGATTCGATAGCTTACGCCATTCTTGAGATATCACAATTTACTTGGAGCAACACTATAAAAGTTAGAATCCGGAGGTGGTCATTTTTGGACGCGCTTTCCATTATAACCGGAAGTGGTATGCACAAAAGATTTGGCTTATTGAAACTCCCATGTAGTCTAGTTATTACATACAAAATTTAATTAGAATCGGTTGAGGGGGAAAATGGCCCTTATGTGCAGTACTCTGTTAATAACTTTGGAATGGATGGACAAATTTGAGTACAGTCTTCAGTAAATTAAATGGGATGTAATTTTCTGTAAATTACAGTAAACTGTTCTCAAATCTGTCCATCCATTACTGTTGGGTATCCCACAAATGTAGATATATTTTGTAATTTAGATATAGTTTCCTCAGCATCAGTGCAATGCACTTGTTCTACATCAAATTATTTTGAAAAACTATCTATATATACTAAGAAAATATGTCCTCCAAAATAGAAAAAATCCACATGTACTTTTTCAAAAGGTTGCTTTGGTTCTGTCCACGAAGTAAAATGTTTTCTTGGTATTTAAGTGTGTGTTGATTGACAAGCCTTACAACGTAGTAGAAAAGCCTCCAATAATAGCTTCGGATGTTCACGCCATAACAAAATAGTGAGTTTTTTCTTTACTATTTAAAATATCACAAATCCCATTCTCGTCACCAGCTAATAATGTATTTAATTATGTGGGTTCTATTCATAATATGTGATACAAGTCTGTAGACTTGTCTTCATGTAGTTACTTTATGAAGTATATATATTAAACTGATAATAGCCTTTACTTATTCAGATGAAATGTATAGTGGTTGTGTTTGCTTGAAACTTGCTTTAGGTTTTTATAAGCTCTATGGGTTTAAGCATTGATTGCAAATAATACTAAATAAGAAGTAGTGAATCTCAGTAGAAATTCTTTATAAACAATGTAAACACATTCAATCAACAATGTACATCTTCCAGATTGCATTGTACTAATATAAATAGAATATGCATCTTTCAGATGCATACTTATTTGAGAAGTTATCCAATTCCAGTTCATTTTCAGAACTTATGTTATTTATAATATTAAATACCATTTCCATGTTCAAACATTAAGTATTTTCTCACAGTCGAAGTGTACATCAAACATACATTTCCATACAAAATAGTAAACTTTAGTATATTTCTATACTTATGCTTGTTTTAGATGTCATATGTCCAAATTCACAATTATAAGATCTGAGCGTTTGAATAAACTTATTTCTACTTCTGTCAGATATCATTAAATATGAAAAAATAAAGCATTGAAATAAAGTAATAAATACAAATGTAAAAAAAAAAATCATTTTTGGATTTTCCTTATTTCGTCCCCGAAACTTTTATTTGTAAAATTGCAGGAAAAATATACGTACAAGTGAACCTAGGGGGCTGTACACACGCCGATTTCCTTGAAATTCCGGGAAACTATAGTGCAAGTGAAAATACTTGTAGCCCCGTTTTCCGTTTTGGCCCATAAAACGATTTACAAATGTTTTTAACCAATTTTCCCAACTGCAAATCACGAAAAATGACATAGTTCATGACTATATTAAAATTGTCATAACTTTGTCAATTTTCATCCGATTTGCAGGATTTATTTTTAAAATTGAAGGGTAAACAATCTTCTATAAGACTGACAAGTTTAATTTGTCATTACAGTTTATAATGAAACCTACTTCCCCACCGATTCAGTTATGGTGAAGTAGCTTTTCCAAGCAATTCCCCAGTACTATGCCTATGTACTAAAATATATTGGCCATATATTGACAATATATTACTACTATATGGCTAATATAGTATATTGTCAATATATAATATTTTGAAAAGATATATTGACATATTACTAATGACCGCTTTACTAAATTGAAAAAAAAACCGTTTAGTGTTACATTATTATTTTGTATTTCGAAATGTTCATTTAAAATCAATAAGAGCAGTTTTTGAATTAATTATATAATATAGGAACTGACATTGGCGTAAAAAAAACTTCGCTTTTCTACTGCGTCGTTTCACGTTGTTGTGTATTGACAGACACTATCATTAAATAATGGTTTTAGCATTGCTATATTTTTATTTATTGTACATACACTGAAACTTTGACATTCGGCACATACGTATTTATTTATTTACCTTGATATGTATTCCATAATCTATTTTTGTTAATACTGTAGTGTTACATATAAATTCGTATTCCAAACATAAGTCACATATTGTAAAAAAAAGCAAAACTTGTTTACAATATTTCCATAGTTTTACTAATAAAACACATTAAATTAACATTTTACATCATCCTTACTGTACAAATACTTCATTTTTATTGATATTTCCATATTATGTATATGAATTGCTTGGAAAAGCTATTTCACCATAACTGAATCGGTGGGGAAGTAGGTTTCACTATAAACTGTAATGACAAATTAAACTTGTCAGTCTTATAGAAGATTGTTTACCCTTCAATTTTAAAAATAAATCGTGCAAATCGGATGAAAATTGACAAAGATATGACAATTTTAATATAGTCATGAACTATGTCATTTTTCGTGATTTGCAGTTGGGAAAATTGGTTAAAAACATTTGTAAATCGTTTTATGGGCCAAAACGGAAAACAGGGCTACAAGTATTTTCACTTGCACTATAGTTTCCCGGAATTTTAAGGCTATCGGCGTGTCTACAGCCCCCTAGGTTTACTTGTTAGTCCACTTTTATCTCTACGAATAGTTTTATATATGAAAGTGTAAAAATGACTCAAGAAGAAACAATCACATAAAAGGTGAATGCCTAGAAACTCTTTAGCCTATTCATGAAACGAATAGGTTTTGTCTTGAAAACAAAACATCCCTATTCCGTCAACATTAAAAAAAAGTCTTGTCACATCGAAGTAATTTTTCTCGAGTTCACTTTTCGGAATGGAGAAAAACATTGTTACATTTTCTTTGGTAAAACCCTGAACTCGAGGCGTTGAGAGGATTTCAGGGCTTTTCATGCTCATAACGGGATGTCTTTTGACATTTTGATGTATCTTTTTTTTTTTTTTTTTTTCATTTGTAAGACTAGCATTTCTTCAAGTTCAGTCGTCAAGACTATTGGTCTTTCAATACATTTTTGACCATTTCTTCAGGAGATAGGGGCGATCTCACAAAACTTTCAATGTAGCTCCAGGCGAACTTGGTAGGTTTTTCATCTGTCTAGGGCTCGAATGGATCGTAGCAGACAGGAATAACGTTCCGTTTCGTGAAGATCTGCCACCTCCCTGTTCCGTCTCGTCACTGTAGTAATCATGGACAAAAAGGGACAACAGCATACTAACAAAGGTAAAGCGTTCCGTTTCGTGAAAAATTCCATTTCGATCCCTGATGCTGTCTTGTAATCTATTTTATATTCTCTTACAGATTTCACTGTATCAATCGTTAGTTCGAAATTCCATCCTTTGCGTTTTCCCATCTGAAATTATGAAAGAAAATAATACTCAGGTCCAACTATCTTCAAATCTGAATTGCGGCGAAAATGAAACATTTGTTCCACATATCGTCCTGGGGACGAAAATTGGTATACTTGAAGGGACGAAATTAGGACTGTCACTTCTCATTGGTTCGTTGAAGGACGATATTGATACATTACAATCTTAAAAATAGACATTATAAATTACATTTAGGAAAAAGAAGTGATAAGATTACTTACCTCAAATGCTAAAAATGGTGACGGAACCCAGACAAAAAGTATTTTCTTCTCGCACAGAAATAGGAATATATTGCCGATAAAAACAAGACGTTCTTATGGCAACGCGCCAGCTCACTCTTTCCTTCTTTGTGAAGTAGCAGCTTAGATGCTTCGTGGGACGAAATTATGCGCGGGGACAAAATTTGGATCCTTTCCGTAACTTGTCACTTTAGATTCCTGGCTACTTTCATCTAATTGTGTTCAATGTTTTATTTTTTTATTTTCAAAGTCAGAAATCAAGCAAATAATTGATTATAAAAGTTTTAAATGAGTAACACTCCAAAATTTTCTCGAGTTTTCGGTTATTAATGGACTGGATTCCACTTCGTAATTTTTTAGAATACTAAGTGCCAGTTTTCATTTTTTTAAATTATTTTTCTATTTTGAACGATGGTAACCAAATATATAAATACAAAAGAGGAATTATTTGTATTGCATACTACCCGTGAGTACACGCACAGAAAGCGAGAGCACTAACCTCTAGGCTACCTCGAGATCTATCCCCCTTTCCGAATTCAATTCTCCTCCGTTCCGGTCCGTTATGCTACGTCCCGTTCACTTCCGTTATGCACACTTATCCGAATTAAATAAATGTTTAAAATTTTAACCACAGATGTCACCCAAGTCTGGGAACAGCTGTAAACCCTCCGCGAGTAATGTGAGTGAGTATTGGGCAATGCAAAGTCAAGGTAGTTTGATTTGAAGTGAATAAGGCAAAAAGCAACATGGATGAAGATAGACGTAGGCATAGAATTCCCATACTTGTAGGTATTCAGCATATATTAAATAACAACAGGCGAAGATTGATAGCTATTCGATGGATGATCACAATTCTTCAGGTTATTCTGGAAGTTTTTGCAAAATAAGTGCGTCTCATGAACTATGAATCACTAAATAATGTTATACCAGGATCTATGAATAACCACCTAAGTCGTGGGCCTTGACAGCGTTACGTATTTGAAGTTCTAAAAACACTTCAAATAATTATAATAGTTCTTAATCTTAGTATTCTTAAATAAACTACTCATATGCAAGGGCGTCGCCAGGAATTTTCCCAAGAAGGGAAAAATCAGGATATTATATATATATATATATATCATATTCAGAAGTTTTCTATCCACTGCTGGATATCCACTTTCCACTTTTCTTTCCACATATCTCGGTCTGCTGATATCCTCATCCATGTAGCTCCTGAAAAACGCTTGATTTCATCTACCCATCTTACATTTGGACGTCGTCTCGGTCGTTTCTTTTCTCTAGGATATATATATATAAATCACAGCCATATTCAATCCACTAGTGGATGAGGCCTATCTCTGAAGGGAGGAGTTGGTCCACTGCTCCCACGCTGACCAGACGTGGGAGAGGAGAGCCGAAGCTCTCACTGTGATCGCCACTGTCTTTTATTCACAGCAGCTCCCCAGTTGTCCTCACGCTGGGTCAACACCGAAATTTTTGAGCCCCCACCGGAAATCGAACCCGGGACCGCTCGCACTATATATATATATATATATATATATATATATATATATATATATAGTGTGTGTGTGTGTGTGTGTGCATGTCACTGTCACAGATATGGGATAAATTTGCAGATGAATCATGAAGAGGAGCAAGTTATACTCAATTATTTATTTATTACATACTATTAGAAAACGTTCATTAGTCTACAGTTTACTATTTTCTTAAGACAAGGTAAACTTCATTTATGGGTGTAAAATTTTATTAAACATCGTTTTCTGGTTAGTTAGAGTTTTCTCCTTTTAGTAGCGCTATCGTTTATAATGCAAGAAGTACACAGCAAGATATGACTGTGTTAACACCTTTTGATATCTCACGGCGACCATCACTTGTTTGTGTTAAATCAATACAACAAAATGTTATTGATTTCGGCGATTCAACACAATGGATGTGCTTTTAATGCTATTTCAACAAAATATTAGTACTATCATAGTGTTGAATCACCGAAATCACACAACAAACGGTGTTAACAAAAGAAATGGTGGTCTCCTCGGGACACCGGAAAGTGTTTAATTAACACAATCAACTTTTGCAGTGTACCACATTCGCCATTTGTGGAAAGGTGGAAATTCCCAGACAGGCATAGATACTTCCGTGGAACATTTTTCCTTCCGACTTTTTAGGGGAGAACTTGCTAATAGTTTGCTGAACGATATAAAATAATCTAAAACATAAAATAAAATTGAAGTCATCATAATTTTCAAATTAACTTAATGGAATCTGAACTCAGAACACAGTACAAAATTGTTAAGAGTAACTTCTCAGTAACGCCGGACACTAATACATCCAGCATTTTTGAATAATCAGGATCATCAAATGCCTGGCATGTTAGAGCTCGTTATTCATTACAATAGAATTTAATGTAGTTCGATCAATGACTATTACATAATTTGAAGTCACTAAA
>JAGDQP010058622.1:2087-12523 GCA_022664845.1 Lepisma saccharinum
AGGAGGGGCACATCAGAGCTGGAGGGTGATGTGGAGTGGAGGTGGAGGGGCACATCATAGCTGGAGTGGAGGTGGAGTGGAGGTGGAGGGGCACATCAGAGCTGGATGGTGATGTGGAGTGGAGGTGGAGGGGCACATCATAGCTGGATGGTGATGTGGAGTGGAGGTGGAGGGGTAGATCAGAGCTGGAGGGTGATGTGGAGTGGAGGTGGAGGGGCAGATCAGAGCTGGATGGTGATGTGGAGTGGAGGTGGAGGGGCACATCATAGCTGGAGTGGAGGTGGAGTGGAGGTGGAGGGCCAGATAAAAGCTGGATGGGAGGTGGAGTGGAGGTCAGGCCAAAATGGACACCTTTGGTCAGGACCTAAGTTGATGTTATCATCCCGGTGTTTGTTGAGAATAAAACCTGAAAAATCTCTTTAAGGTTGCCACAGTGTGGGAATTAAGGTATTTTTTTTACAGCGGATGATATGTTGTTGATAAGAAAATAACGTGATAAATCGAATACTGTGCATTATATATGTGTACACATGGAGACTCCCAGGGAAAATTTTCCCGTGATACCCCTGTTATTTCGCACACTGGGTTGCCGTAAGTTTGGCGTAACTGACTTCTGCGAATTCGAGTACAATTTACAAACTTAGGGGAGTCGTAGAATTTGCGTTAAATCTTTCACTTACAACAGCTTTTGTGAATCTCTTCCAAGGATTATTACTGTGCTCCAGTATTCAATTTTGTCAAAATGTTTCACGATGTGTTTACATTTATTATTAATAATTGTTTCCTTGCATTTCTAGTGACCATGGGTTAGCGGACGTTAGGTAAGGTCAGGTTCACATAAACAGAAAGAAATGTATTTTAAAAGAAAGAAACGAAAGTATAAAGATACAACCGAACCTGACCTTAACTAACCTACCCTAACCCATGGTTACTAATCTAAGATAATCTACGAAAGATGCAAGAAACAAATATTAATAACAAATATAAACATATAGAAATGTATTATGAAAGAAAAATAATCACTGCACCCGCCGAGATTTGAACTCTGGTTCTTTCACTCAACAAGCCGACGGCTTAACCAATTACCGACGGTCAGAGCTTGCAAATGGGGATTTCGAAGTTGTATTTACACTGCATGTGCATTACGTAACCATGCTACTAGATGTTATTCACTCATGGACTGATGGCGCGACCGACTTCTTCAAGAACTAGGACTCGTTTCGTAGATTTACGAAATCTCTTTAAATCCTGGATTAATCCGAGATATATGTTACTGCAACAGTAAGTTTTTAAGATTATGTATTAATTCATGCTTGATCTTGAACTACAGATCAAATGTTTTATGGAACCGGGGGACCTAACCCATAGATTCCTAAAGGCCGTAAAGAAAATTCCAACTTCAAATGAAACCGGGGGTAACACGCTGACATTATCGAGTTCAATGGCTGATTTAACAACACATTTGTTATGTGTAGCTAAGTGGTCAGCGTGTGAGACTCATTCTCAAGGTTCTTGGTTCGATTCCCCGTCTGGATTTCAAATTATTATCTTCAAGGAATTAAGTGTTGTAAATGTTTGTTCGCGATTGCTTCTAAAAGACATTAATCCACAAAGGGAGAAACACACAATACAGAAAGGGGGCAGGGGAAAAGACGCAGACTGTGTGT
The DNA here is from genome assembly GCA_022664845.1 of Lepisma saccharinum. Lineage (NCBI taxonomy): Eukaryota > Metazoa > Arthropoda > Insecta > Zygentoma > Lepismatidae > Lepisma > Lepisma saccharinum. The sequence goes on from JAGDQP010058622.1 coordinate 3,755, forward strand.
CCTTAAGCGTTAAAATTTTATTTATTTTCATATCTTCCGCTATATTTGTTCCCCTCTTTTCTCTTCTTATTTTGCTCATTCCCCGTCTTCTTCCATGCTTTCTCTATCTCTCTCTCTCTCTCTCTCTCTCTCTCTGTGTGTGTGTGTGTGTGTGTGTGAACAAGACAAGTTTTGTTGCACTGCATAATGACGATTTCTGCGTGATGTCCTTATTATTATTTTCCTTTTTTGCATTACTTCCTATATCTTAGAGCTTAACATGAATGAGATTTCTCGTGGTTCTCTAACTGATAATGAACAACTCATTGTTTCTTCCTCCAAATGGAGGAAGAATCTTGGCATTCCTGGCACACCATGTTTTCGCGCATATTTGTACTGTCATGTTGGTTGTCTAACTATTACGCATTCAGTGAAACAACTCTCCTTGAGGAATGAGCTGGTATTTCTTATAACTCCAACCTTCACTTATTATTGTAAGTGATTGTACATTCAATGCTGATGAACTTGAAAATCAGAAACAACGGCTAAAAATATTTCTTACAGAACACAAATAGATGTCCCTGACACAAGAGACGCATTTCCCGGTAAGAATACAAAACTAACGCCTCCCCAACTATATAGTACATAAACTTGATCAAGTAGGACAGAAGGGAGGTTTAATTACAGGGGTTAAAGGAAATTTTGTTACAAAAGCAGTCAGCATTCAACCGCTACATACAGAGCCGCATTGATGCGTCTAGGCGCCGTAGTCTCATGACTTCCAGTGTCCTCTTCCGTTCCCCTTTCCCCTCCCGTCTTCTTCCCCTTTTCATTCCTCCCACATATCCTTAGTGTTTTTGAATATATATTTTATTCTACGCGTTTAAAATAGCGACTTTTCATTTTTCCTTGTAAAATCCTCCATTTTCGTTTGATGGACTATAGCTAAGCCTACCTGTATCTTGAGGTACCATGCTAATAATACTTTTTACCAGATACTCTGTCATCGTCTCGTCAATGCTGCGAAATTGGTCTATTAATAAATAGATTTGGTTGCCATAATTAGATAAGTTCAACCAATCTATGTTAGTCCGTTTGAGTGCTCAGTTTTGTTCTTTTATCTTCTCTTTACTCCCATACTCTGTTAAGAACAAAATGCAAGATTCTTCATATATTTTAATCTCTGAATGTCTTAATTTCAACCAACCTTGCGCTGGTCCTTTCATAGCTTTATGGAGTAAGCTTAAGCGTCCTCCTTGATCCAGTTTCAAGCATGCCAGATACGTTGTTAACTGTCTCAGTTAGTTTGTCGAACTACTTTCAACAAGGTTTCCGTTCCATTTGGGAAAGTCCTGTAATTCTTGAGGTGTTGGATCTTGTTCCGTAGTCCTTGACACGTCTTTCAATGTACTATCGACGAATTCTTCTTTCCAATGTAGGCATTTTGTTCTATCCATATAAATTATAAGGAACTTTCTTCCATAGACTTTTGGCTTGCACAAATGCACAATCCGAATATCTTCCTGGTTCTGAAGTTCTCTCACCATATTCATTATTTTGTAGAAATGCCATTTTTTTCTTCCCTAGACATCATATTTATAGTAGGTTGAATATAATCATTCCTTGATTATTTTGTAAGTGAATTAATCTAGAAGTTTAGATACGTTCTGTTTAATTACTATAAGATCTGCATTAAGTTCATTGATTTCCTTACTCTGTTCTTCTATCATTGCCATACACTGCTCAGACTGTTGATTACACTCGTCCCTATACAGTTTCACTTCATCTCTAATGATATTTAATTGCGACTGTTGTTCTATTTGAATGACTCCAATAGTTGCTGCAACCAGTCCTTATATTCTTCCTTTTCTTTCTTCCTTCTTGTTTCCTCTGCTTCTTTCCTTCTAACACTTCTGCTTCTTTCTCTTCTTTCCTTCATACTTCTTCCGCTTCCTTTTCTTCTTTTCTCCTAACTTCTTCCCCTTCTGTCTCTTCTTTCCTTCTAACTTCTTCCGTTTCTTTCTCTTATTTCTTTCTCATTTTCTCTGTTTTTTCTCTTGTAGTTTGTAGCTTCTAGGTCTTTCGTTAATTTCTGTAACATTTGCATAATCGTAGCTGTGGTTATAACTTTCTCTCTTTAAGAAGTTTTCATGTTTTCAATTTCTGTAATTGTCCCTTTCAAACTTTCATCTTCTGCTGTCTTTCTATTGTCCTACTGGCTGCTCGAATCAGCGAAAGTAGATAGAAACAAAAAGAAAACCAGGGACCTGCGGTACCTTGTTACAAACAAGGGGGTTTACCCAAACTCAACGTGGTCAAACCTACCCAGGAGACAAGCCGACATTACGCCACACGAGAGGGTACATAACGAAACAAAACCGTTATCGGACATGAAAGCAGGGAGGGTACCTACCCATCACCAACCTGCTTCAGCCATATCGAAGACAGTACACACACTAGTTCACGAAGCATGCATGTAAGAAGCCCGAAAGAAGTACTAAAACGCAGAAAGTTGCCAAAAAGCAGAAGGCTAAAACACGCAGAAAAAGACCCCAAAAAATTGGGGAGACGCAGGCGAGAACTTCCCGCAGGAAAACAGAACACAAAACGCTATTTCAGTGACCTAATGCAACTAGGCCCCTAAAATAGTACAAGGCTCAACACAGCCGCGCACTAGTTAACATTTAACACGAAATTTAAATGCACTCAACTCAATTGACTATTCCCTAAAGATTGCTGAAGTATTGGATCAAAATATCAACTTAATCTGCAATTACCTTCTGATATATACATAAATTAACACTTCACGTACTGAAATAGCGAAGGGTTCGGAACATTTCCAGCATTACCACAGTGATGGTAATCTACTTATGAAATGAAACTTTTGACACAAGAAATATCGGGTAAAAATGTAATTTATTTTTACTTAAAAATGACAAACGCAGGGCAAAAGACTGACTGTTGAATTTTCTTGAGAAAAAAGCAGTTTCCAAAGAGAATTTCTTGAACATCAAAATGAGCATTGAAAATGTCAATTTCACATAACAAAAGGGTAAATTAATTATTAACAGAAAAGCAATGCCTAAGAGCAGAGATAAGATTACACATACTTATTTTTCTAAAGATCAGATTACTTTTAATTCCCAAAACGTGGTAGACATCATGTACTTTAGCCTAGTTAATTCAAAATTTCCGCAATTAGTGAAGAGTAACATTTCTTTTTATGCAAAGATTTTTATTTACATAGTAGCTACTGGGCAGCAATTTACTTTAATATTTCAAAACGTTGCTAATACATTTCGTATCTAATTTCCATTTTTCAAACTTCACACAACCTAACCTCCGTTCTGCTAATACAATCTTGTTATACTATGGTTGGGTTAAGTATTAATTTACAACACGAATTTCTATGAATAAAAGTGGCTTACGGCTGATAACGCAACGAAGAAGCTTTGACTTTCCTGGTTTCCGAAATTAAACATAGAGAAACGTTAAAATGTTACGTTTGATAAAACGTACATGTTGTAGAAATTTCGTGCAATTTTGAACATACCAGTTTCCGAAAAGAGCAAACAAAAATGCTGAGTGGAAAAATAACGTGCATTCTGAAAGATACCATCAACAATAGTGCAAGGTAAAATATTCAACGTATACGAACCAAAATGTAACGGGCTGAAATTTAGCTATCTGAACGTAGGTGAAACAGACTTGGGTTTCGGGGAGAGAAAGAGGAATCTTAAGACATTAATCATACATTACCTGATAGAAAACCGACCCCGGCGCCTACCAAATTAGGCAGACATGACCACTTCACACATACTTGTACTAGTAAAGCCACCAACCACTGACATGCTGAAAATTTCACTAAATCATTTTTACACAGAAGAAAGGGACTTAACACCACAAATAATATATTATATCTGGTGTAGTAAAAAGTAATCTATTATTTTTGCATGACATTGAAGGCTTGACTTACCATAGTTAGAATGATCCGATTTAGGTCACATATGCGCCGTTTTGTTCGATAACGTGTTGCCATTTGGAAGGTAATATCATGATGCCTCTCTCATAGAAGCCCTTGTCCCTATTGGCAAAAAATTGAGACAGTCGATGTTCACAAGCCTCTTTTGACGCGAATTTTGCACCAGCAAACGTGTTCCCCATGGACAGGAACAAATGGTAATCACTCGGTTTAAGATCCGGACTATAAGGTGGATGCATAAGAACCTCCCACCCAAGCTCCCGGAGGTCACTATCGATGTGTGTGGCCTGGCATTGTCCTGGTGGAACACAATGCCTCTCCTATTGGCCAAAGCTGGGCGCTTCTGGGCGATTGCTGCCTTCAGACGGTCCAATTGTTGACAATATAGTTCCGAGTTAAGGGTTTGGCCGTAGGGGAGCAGCTCATAGTAGATAATTCCCTGCCAATCCCACCAAACACACAGCAAAACCTTCCTGGCCGTCAATCCTGGCTTGGGCACCGTTTGCGCCGGCGCACCGCGCTTCGACCACGACCGTTTTCGCGTGACGTTGTCGTAAGTGATCCACTTTTCATCACCAGTCACCAACCGCTTCAGAAATGGGTCGCTTTTGTTGCGATTCAGCAGCGATTCGCAGATGGAAATTCGGTCCATGAGGTTTTTTTGCGTTAACTCGTGTGGCACCCATACATCAAACTTCTTTTTGTATCCAACCTTATGCAAATGGTTCCACACGGTTTTTTGTGCAATGTTTAGCTCTTGGGCAATCGAAACAGTGCTTACATGACGGTCGGACGCGACAATGTCCATGATTTTATCGACATTTTCAACACGTGGCCTTCCAGTGCGTGGTACATCTTTGACGTCAAAATTACCGGCACGGAATCGACGAAACCAAAATTGCGCGTGATTGGCTGTTACAGTATCAGGACCATAAACACTATTCACATTTGCAGCCTCATGGCTTGCGTTTTCGCCTTTATTGAAGAAAAACTGTAAAATATAGCGTATTTTCTCTTTGCTAGTGTCCATTTTGACGCGCGCTCACACAACACTGAGTCAACTCATCACAACTATCTGAACAGTGTTTGTAGTACGCAAGCTCATCGTTTGAACGCCATCTCGTTGAACACGATCGGACTTATACAACGCGAGCTACAGTTCACTGAAGCCATCTATTGGCAAAATAATGGATTACTTTTTACTACACCAGATATTTATTTAGGAATAATAAGGAAAACCCACTGCACACCACATATATAATAGAAAACACCACACACGCTGCTTAAACACACAAACATTTTCCGTTGCACACTTCCGGGAGCATTTATATTGGACGATGCAAAACACCAAACGCAGAAATCAATTTTCAGCTACTACTATGAAGAGTCTCAAATGCCGCATAGAAAACTGATATTTTACATCAGAAGATGCTGCTATTTTATGTTAATAAACTTTTAAGGATTAGGCTGCATTACAACGTTACTTTCCATATATTTTTCGGAGATAGCCTTATTATGCAGCTTTTCCTACGTCGACATCATGTTCCAATTACTGTCTGGCCTCAGCCAATTAGAGAAAAGATAAAACCAGACGGCCCGGAGCGAAAGGGGGTGGGGTGGCTTAGCCAATTGGATTCTTAACGTAATAAAACAACAATCTTTTTGTTTATTTTTGAAGATTTTAAACAAAAGAAACTTTGTTGAGGAAATAAGTCAATAAAATATGCAAAGAAATATTAAGTAATAAAATGAAGAAGCAATGAAGATAAAATCCCACCAACACAACAATGAAAGAGAAAAATGGATGGCTAATCTTCATTATCATCTGGACGAATAAAATTCTTTGAAGAAATCCGAAGACAAAAAAATATCACCGACAAAGCACGAACAAAAAAAGAAAACCAAGACACACAAAAAAGAGAGGATAAGATATGTTGCGACCAAACGAAAATGGGTCGTTACATCTTTCGAAGGATTGACTAGATGGCGGCGAACTAGAAGAAAGTTGCTGAGATCTGTGCATTTTTACAATATTCCAAAGTTTTTTCGCCCTTTCCTTCAAGAAAATTTACTCATTAGTGTTATAAAGTGTTGCAGTGTTTTATAGAATAGTTTTACATCATGAAAGTTCAAAATGAACTGTGATAACATCAAATGCGACAGTGACAAGAGAGTTAAGAGTGACAGACATCTATGGCGGACAGAAACCATAGCAGCGAATAAATAACTGACCTTAAAACATCAATTATTAAGACTGTTAGACTGAAAAACTGTATTATATTATAAATATTATTATAAAGCAGCAATTAATTAAACAAAAGCGCAATGGATGGGCATAATTAACCATTTCCGCGCTAGATTAAAAAAATACGAAAATACATCTTCCGACGCATTGACTTCCATTAAAACGATACTGGACCGCGCATACAATAGTAACTCTCTGAAGGCAAATGATGAACTAATTACGGCAGGAAATAGCAGCCCAGTTACGTCATCAGAGAAGCAAATTAAAATTTAAGCGAAAAAAAATACAAAATTAGACAACAAAGAAAGTTAGACTGCAGAAAGCTTGCATATTAGAAGAAAAAATAAAATGAAACATAAATATAATATATTGTGACTTTATACCGAACTGGAAGTGAAGCAAATCTTACAAATATAATTTTTCATAATGAAATTATCATTAAAAAAATTCAAAATAAATCCAAAAACTGGCCACACATTGATAACAAGGGTATAAATGTTAGGCAGAATAAGAAGTTTCGTCCATCTTGAATTTAACCGGAAGTGGACAAACGACATTAATCATATTCAGTTTGGATGCCATAAATATCAAACCACAGCTCACAGAAAGGAAATCCCTTCATAATAAGATGTATCACATCACAGTACGTAGCCAAGGTGCTCAAGTGCCACCTTCGATTGAACCAGAAGTGTTGAATTACTGTTAACATTTTCGTACTTACTTCACAGAAACAGAGAAAATACAAAATAAATCTAAAAACTGGCCACACAGAGTTAACAAAGGCATAAAAGTTAGGCAGAATACAAAGTTTCGTCCATCCCGAATTTAACCGGAAGTGGACAAACTACGTTAATCGTTTTCAGTCTGGGTGCCATATATCTCAAACCACAGCTCAGAGAAAGGAAATCCCTTTCATAATAAGAATTATCACATTAAAGTACGTAGCCAAGGTGCTCAAGTGGCACCTCCGATTGAATCGGAAGTGCTCAATTACTGTTAACCTAATTACTGTTTACATTAAATGCCTAAAGGCCATTAATAAAATTCAATTAAAACCACAAGAACAAGACCAGTTCAAGATTCTATTATCGGGTACTCTAGTTATAGTAAGTCTACTAATTTTAAGTTAAGACCGCATCCCCAATCATTCGGGTCAATCTGGTCCATTTTCGGACCGGATCATCGGATCACTTATGTTCGGGAAACCGAAGTGACCCGGTTTCAGTTGTGGTACTATTATATCTACTTCTGATCAGTAGTTGTTGATCTCGTCGCACATACTTAACATGTCACCTTAACATCAGTATTTAAGGGCTCATTTTCATGCCCGCGTGCGTTGCTTGCGATTTGGGTGAATAGCCAATTGAAACACGTGTTACAACACGTAATAACCCTAATAGCAAGCTCCGTTGGGCCAACGTATCCTTTGGAACCGGATTGTGGCAAACCGAGGCAATCGTTGGTCAAATCACATTTCCTGACCAGCCCAGTTTTCTCATATGGCAAAGTGTTGGCAAACTGTTTGACTTGTACATGTGATTTTGGAACATTGGCGCGGCGTTGGCATTTTGCTTCCAATTCTTACACGCATGTTGGCAAATCGTTTTATTTTCTTCATTATTTTTTTTATCATTGCTACTATGAAGTTTTAATGTTGTTATTTGTGTGTTGGCTGTGCGAACAGAATAACTTCTTTGGGACAACATTGTGACACTGATTTCCCGTTATGCAATGCGCACAACTTCACTGACGACCGCCGCCATATGTAAAGTGTATGTTCAGTACTTTACAGTTAACTTTATCTTAGAAACTATATGCACATTAGAGAAGAGATAACGTAAATGTTATTTTAAATTGTTTACCCAACAGATTGGCTTATTCTGTTGTTGACATAAGGTTGACGATCGATGTATTTTTGATATTACAAAAGGAAATGTAGGTAGTATAGAGAATTCAGTAGGGTTGTTCATCGGACTCGAACTGTCCGAAGTAGGACATTTTAGAGTCCGAGTCCGATTAAATGTCCGGACAGTCCGAGTCCGATTTCGGACGGTTCGAGTCCGAATAGAAAGTCCGATTTCGAACAGTCCGAGTCCGAATTCGGACAGTCCGAGTCCGATTTCGGATAGTCCGAGTCCGATTTTCTAGGAAGGCAGGTTGAAAAGGAACCTCCAGTTTTTTTTTCATAAGAGGGTCTTTGTTAAAAGCCGATACTGAAAAAAAAGGTGTGGTTCCTCTTTTCTTCCACTCCCTCCTCCTTCCACTCTTCTTTTGTAGTGTAGTTGTAACCGCATACTTCCTTCAGGGAAATGAAATTGTCGAAGGAAACTGGAAATTTGCGTAACAGTATAAAATGACAAAAATAGGGGTTTAGGTACACATACATAGCCTCCCTCTTTCTCAAGCACAACAGCAGTTATTGCTGTCTTTCCTAAAAAATTATGGGTGCCTGAAATCTTTTTTTTTAATCGTTTGGCATAACGAAACTTACTATTGACAAAGAACTCCTCCCTTTCCCTTATGTGTAAAAGAGAAACTTATATTGGTGAATAGCAGCTTCTTT
>JAGDQP010058625.1:0-12522 GCA_022664845.1 Lepisma saccharinum
GCACTTCCCAGTCTCAACGAGCTAGACCATCCAAGAATCTGCTGTTAGGAACTAGGCGCTAGCCAATGGTTCCGCCCCCTTTCCTCAGGTCCCAGGTGCCAGCGTCAAAGAAAATACATCCTGTCACATCCTTGATCATTGCGTGGAGGTGCAATTCGCAGCACAAGAGGAGATGAAATAATGAGTCATCAATGGATGAAAAATGGGGTGAATGTAAATGAAATTCTCTCGGCTGGTCCTCCTTTCAAGCAGCGTAGATGTTTAGCTGCCAGGGCTGATTGCAGCCAGTAGAACTGACTGGGCGATGGGAGCGCCACTTCCCGACGCCGGGTCAGAGGTACCGAGTTGACATCAATGAACAGCAATCGGAGGCAAGTTATTGGTGCGTTAGAAAGCCATGGTGCAGTGGTAAACGACTATTGGCGTGACGCAAGTATGTGCATATGCTCGAAGGATGCCTCGTCTTCGAATTCGGCATCCCTGCTAGCAGGTTTCCACTTTGATCGTGGAAGAATTGTGGCATATCGCGAGTACGACTTATTCTTTCCCGACATTGGTGCCCACATTGGACGGACTGCGTCCACAGAGTAGCACATAGGTACTCGATGGCTCACGAAGGCACTACGCGACGACAGGCCTGATCCCAAAGACTGCGCCATACCACTACCGGCGAGGACAGACGGATTGTGCATATTGCTCTGGGGGATTAAACAGTTACATCCCGAACACTAGCGCACGAACTGGCGGATGTTGCCTATCGCCCAATGTCCCCATGAACAGTTCTACGTCGTCTGGCAGAGTGGGACATATTTGCACGGCGTCTATTGCTGCGGCCTCCGCTGACTGTACGTCACATGTCTGAGCGACTACAATGTGTCGCGAACGTCGCGCATGGAAATGCCCGAATGGCAGAACATGCTCTTTTCCGACAAATTATGCTCTTGTCTATAGCATCATGATGGCCGGGTCTGTATCTGGCGGTATCGAGGCCCTAGACTTGGTGACGCATTTGTTTTCCACGTCGGTCCGGCACCGGATGTTACGGTGTATTGTAGAGAGGTATTTTGATACTGCTGATTTACAATTTCAGATTTAATTAAAATTTAATATTTGAATTCTTGTAGCATACTAGTTTAAGGGCAATAAACGGTGTTATGGACTTATATGAGATGATTTCTCAGCAATGTTGACGGTGATCCAATATTTAGGTTTAGATTAAAAGGTCAATAGCTCCGCATTCCCATACTTCTATTTCCAGTATCAGTGTCAACCGGATGTAGCACGAGTGTTCCCCGAAAGCAAATCAATATCTCATACCTGCAAAATGATTCAATGAGAACGTTGAACATGACTCGTCCTCAGCGGAAATCGATTGATAATATCTGATCCATTGATCATATTTAATCACGTTCACGGACTTTAATTTCATGAAAATAATAACACCTGCTGCGATCGCCTAGAGTAATTTGTTTATGCTGTCATCTCATGTCTCCTCGTTGTTAATTGAAGATATTGGATGTCATTTGAATATCTATATCCGCCTTTATCAAACTATATTTATCGAACGTGACTGCGTCAGAATTCCTAAAATTAACAGATAAAATTGCACTGGGAAATCCTTCATTCCCTAATTTCCATGAAAGTTCCTTCACCTGCATTTTATCACATGGTACATATATGATCCAATAACCCAATAGATGTAACCTATAAAATTCTTTCCACTTCTTCTTCGCTCTGGAGTTTTAATTCTAATTCGAGACATGTAGTCTGATCTTTTGCTGTACAAATATAAAAGTGACAGTCTTTCTTTGATTTGACCTGTCTTACCAAAGCTAATTCGAACTTTGAAAATTCGCTTCTTGAAAGCTTTTAATTGAAGACCTGAATTAAAAAACACCTCAAGTCGACCGGAGTATTATTTCAGAAGAAACCAAAAACAGTGCCAGTATGGCATGTTATTCTATGCAGCTGAAATTATTCTGTATTACAAATGTTTTAGAGTTTTGATTAGGATGTAATATTTATGCAAGTGAATAGCCCTTGGGGCATAGACACCGACGAACAGAAAATGTGTAAATATGAAAAGAGTGCACTTGGGATGTTTTGCAGTTCTTCAGGTCTTCAATTATTTACAGTTTTGGAGTTAATAAAATTGATTAGTTATATGAAAGTATAGTTCCATAGCAGTGCACTTGGATCTTATCTAATGAAGGACTGTTACAATCCTTCGTGACGATGACGATCTTTGGACCTTAATAAATTGAGTTCGGCAGAGAAGTAAGTCCGTGCTGCGACTATGAAGGACAGTTTCTAGTGAAATTGCATCTACAAAGATCTTGTAATTGATAAAATTGATAAAATGAATTTTATGGGCGGTAACAGCACTATGGCTTACGCCCGTCCCGATACGGGGAAGCCCCTTATCTTTGTCACGTCTAAAAATAGCTGTTAATTAAAATAATAAAATAATATAAAAGATGAAGATGTAAAAGGTCTTCACAATCAGAATAAAAATCAAGCCTGTAAACGGGGCTTTACAAATAAAACAAAACTACACTATAAAACTTAATGGAAGCCTGTAAATGGGACTTCACAAGATAAAACAAAACTACACTATAAAACATAAGAGCAATGGAGCATAATCATAAAAAAATAAACGGTAATCATAAAAATCTTCAAAAACAAGTAAAAGATCACCGTTTAAGTTTAGGTTTATACCTAGTTTTCCCTCTCCTTCCAACGAGATTAAAATCTATATCCATCAGGGGGTCCTCAACCATGTCGGAAGACAAAGATGAACTTGGTTGATGGATAGTATCTACAGACTCGTCCTGAGCTAATTGTGCAGCCAAAACGTTCGTCAAAGTCTTAATGCTCGTAGCGAGAGGTGAAGTTCGAGCTAATTTCGAGACCCTATAGGGACTAAAAGTAGGCTTAACCCGTGGAGCTCTAGAGCTCTTCACAGGTGTTTTTTGTCCCTGACTCTCCGGCGGCATATTGCTAGGAGTCTCCGGTTCTTTGGGCGGCTTCAGAGTGTCGTCATGCACAACAGACTCTGTTTGTGTTGATACGTTAACTGTCTGGGTACCAACCGAGACAGTTTTAACTGCTATTTTGGCTACAACATGGGAAAACGCACCAGAGGGAAGGGTGCGCTGAGACTCTTTTACGCGACGTTTTGCATCGCCAGCAGATATTTTCTCTATCACCATCAGCTCTCTAATACGTTTTTCTTCTTTAAATACCGGACAGTCACGCGACCAGGCCGTGTGATCACCCTTGCAGTTAACACACTGAGGTTTAAGTGATGTGCAAGGATCTGCACCATGGCTACTGGTACCGCATATTGCACATACAGCAGAGGTCGCCTTACACGACGTGCTGGTGTGTCCATAGCGCTGACATTTAAAACACCGGAGCGGACTCGGTATATAAGGACGGACAGGTAAGCAATAGAATGCTGCCTTCACGTCCTTGGGGAGCTGTGGCATGGCAAACGTCAAAATTAGCAAGCTCGTGGGTTGCAGTTCGCCACTCTTTCGAGTTTTAATTCGTCTTACATTAACGACACCTTGACTGGCAAGTTCGTTCTTAATCTCCTCTTCAGGGACATCTTGCAAATCCCAACAAGAAATTACGCCCTGAGTAAAGTTCAGTTGACGGTGTGCTTCAACATGAACTTGAAACTGACCTAGCGACTTCAATTTCAGGAGATTAGTTGTTTGTTTATCGCTAACGTCTCCACTAAGAGTGTGCCGTTGCGAAGCTTTTTAACATTGTTAAGTTCACCGGCAACATGAGCAAGTTGTTTTTGTATGATGAAGGGGGATAATCCCTTCAAACCACCTGGATTCTCTGTCTCATTCTTAACTTTAATTACAAGATATCGCGTGATATTCGGTACGATACTTGTCTGTTCCTCTACTTCTATTTTAGCTTCTTTGTCACTGGTTGATTCGCTAGCTGTATGCGCCTTCTTACTTACATCAGTGACTTTATCTTCATTCTGTCTCTTTCTCCGAAGGCGACTTGTTAGGATGTGGTGGAGCCATGATGAATGAAAGCCGTAAATGCCCACACTTCTCCGTCTTCGTTCTGAGGAGCCAACGAGGCTGCCGGGAAATCGAGGCGAAGTCCAATGACTTGGCGTCGAAATCACTTGTACTCCCGACTGATGGATACTTGGGACACCCACTCCCCCGAGAGGCGAGACCAAAGGTCCGAAGAGCTCCCCAATGGCGCACTTCCCAGTCTCAACGAGCTAGACCATCCAAGAATCTGCTGTTAAGAACTAGGCGCTATCCAATGGTTCCGCCCCCTTTCCCCTGGGCCCAGGGGCCATCGTCAATGCAAATACATCCTGTCACATCCTTGGTCATTGCGCGGAGGCGCAATTCACAGCACAAGAGGAGATGAAATAATGAGTCATCAATGGATGAAAAATGGGGTGAATGTAAATGAAATCCTCTCGGCTGGGCCTCCTTTCAGGCAGCGTAGATGTTTAGCTGCGAGGGCTGATTGCAGCCAGCAAAAGCCAGCTGGACGATGGGGTCGCCAATTCCCTACGCCGTATACGAGCAGCTATGGTCTGCTGCTCGGGCTATGTGATGATGCATCACGTTGCGGCCCGTAGGCCTGCGATGAGGTCGCCAATTCCCTACGCTAGTGGGAAGTAAAAATTCTCAATAGAGAAGCACTGTGGCCCTGCTATTGGACTTCCCATAGGCAGCAACGATGTTAGCAGCTGCCAGGGCTGATTGCAGCCAGTAAAACTGACTGGGCGATGGGGGCGCCACTTCCCGACGCCGGGACAAAGATCTTGTGATAATAGTGGTGATTTATGGTTCAGTTCTCCCAGAATTAACTGTCTTCTACCATCATCAAATCACAGCGATTTTATGTGAGTTGATTTTATCTTGGCACAATATTGGATTGGTACACAATATTATGAGAATAGTGCGTCTGGAATTATGGCATGTTGTATTGGATAGGTTAGATTTTTGTAGATGTTGAGCCGTAAACGGGGAAGGGCAAAGCTTATGTACTTCTATACCACCCGAAGAGTATTTGAATATTTTAATCACTTCAAAATATACCCATGCATGCTAATCAGTAAGTGTATCTGGTATTTCTAAGTCCCAAGGTCAGTATAAGTACTGGAGTTGGTATCCCAGCTTTTGCTTTAAGAGTTACGCTCTCCAAGATACGTTATCTCTTTTGGTCGAAATTATGAGTTCTAAATGTAGACTTCAATGCCACATATTTAAAGTCAAACGAATATTAATATCCAACAAAGTAGATAGTTGACAGTATTACGCCATTGGATTCCGTGTCCATCCGCGTCTCTTACCCATTGATGGATATGTGACGGTACGGAACGGAGCAGCTATATGCGACGTGGGCTAAAGAACTTGTTTGCGCAAATACAAGCATTATCTTCTTAATCATAAATTCACTCTTTATACGGATAATAAGAATTTATCAACTTTACAAACTCAAAACGACAAAATTGGAAAATACACAAGATACAGAATCTTTTTATCACATTTAAATTTCGATGTAAAGCAAAAAAGAAACTGAGATGCCAGCAGATATCTTCAGCAGATTGGAGAAGATAGAATACATTAAAAACAAGAGGACGAAAAAGAAGAAAGCGAAGAAAATAAGGAAGGATCTACCACCAACCAAGAAAAAGTTAAAGACAATTTAAAAACTTATCAAGACCAACTTGTATTCCGTTCCATTTCCTTAGATGATAGCGTACTCGTAACAGAACATTTTTTGGAATGAAATGCTAAAGTTAGAACAGAAGAAGGACCCGTCACATACTAACAGTATGGCAGCATTAAATGGAGAACAGCCGGAAAATGCAGAATACATGCTCTAAAATATCATTGTTTAAAAGATGGAGTACTATATCGTATAAGAAAACATCCAGAATTAGGCGAAATACATATTTATGTACTCCCAAAAGCTTGTTACAACAATGGTTTGAAATTATACGTAAATCACCGATTGCAGGTCACCCTGGATTAACTAAATTATATAGATTATCATTATTAAAGTATTATGGGCCTTCTCTAAATAGACATTAGCGTATTATTTGAAAAGATGTGACCAGTGTCAATGCTACGAAACATATCCCAAGAAGCCACAAGGGGAACTTTTACATCACCCTGTAGGAAATCTGGGAGAACAATACATATTTGATAGACTTGGACCTGTAGTTTTTGAAGGAAACGTTAAAAAAGTATATCCATATAGCAGTATGTCACGTCTAGTAATAACGAGAGTATGGATTCTGTGACAGGAAAAACGGTAATAGATTTTCTGAAACAAAAAATAATACTCAAATATGGATGCTTTAATTCTTTGGTTCTATAAAAGCACCCAACACATTCCAGTATTTCAATACGTGAATTCGCAGAAAGATACAGATTTGAACTAAAGTTCAATCCAAGCTACCCGATGCCACCACCACGTAATGATCGTTTATTGTGTAAGGTACATAGATCTTAGGTAGAGCCTTTCGACGTAAGATCGAAAGTATCGTGATTATTAAATAAGAACAAGGAGACGATTGACTTTTAAACGATACCTTTTATTATAAAAGTTCCAGAAATACGTTATATACAAGATTTAATACATACAGTTGATAAAATAAGTGCCCGGAACTTGGGTTGAATTGATTAGCGTGGATGTAGCAGCTTTTATGTTGCAACTTATATTTTGATTTAGGTCTGTATGGAGAGAAGTGAGCTGCAATGACAAGGATTCTAACTCCAAACCAAGTTAGATAAGAGAGGTACTCCGACTCCAAGTCAAGTCGGTGGTTAATTAGGTAACTTTGAACCCGAACCAAGTCAGAGGATGAAAGAGGTGACTACTTGTCGAAATGAATAAGTGACACTCTTAAGGTATCTCATGAGCCTTGTATAGGCCTCCTCAGCCTCTCTTGTAGGCGCTTTTTTTTCACTTCCAAGCTCCTCCGCTTGGAGTCGGCGTCATCTGTTTCCACAAACTTACTACGTAAACAGTTTATAATATCTTCTGTTTACTGAGATTGTTTTGGTTCTTGTCTTATTGACACACTAATCCAGTTCCCATTACAATATACAACACCACCAAAAGGGTCTGGAAATAGATTACATCACTTTGCCAGCATTGAAAAAGACTATTTTCATGTTAAATGCCAAACCCAGCAATGCAGAGGAGAATCGAGGAACTCTGTAGTTGCTTATGTGCTACTGCGAAGTTTCAGCAACCAGCGTCCAATTTATATGACATAAGTGTTTCCCGGAGATATTTCGAACGACATCTGAATCACCTTCCCAGTTCTAGTAAAATGTTTATTGTCCGGATTCGTTACAATGGTGGAGTGAAAGCTGATGTTTATTTCTGGTATAGCTTATCCTATTTGGACTTCGAATTCGTTTTACAGACTTTTGCAGTAACACTTTCGTAACCCTAATAGTTTCTGAATTGTAAGGAGTCGAGAGACAGTTGAGATACGATTGAGCAACTTTGTTGCTAGAGCCTAAAAGACTACACATATAACCGTTGTAGACACTGTCTTTAATAATATCTATATTTTCTTCTGGTAAGTTAAAAGTCCAAGCTTGGAATATATCAGGACAGTTGTTCGCAATCGCTCATTGCAAAATTTATAACGAGGGCATTTTACATCCGCAACGTACAACACAGTATGAAAGCATTTTTCATCGGCAACGTACCTGCTGTAGTCGATAAAACATTAAACTTTTTAGCTTTTAGAACCCAAGAATTTCATGCATGCATTATATTTTATAGTGTTATCTTATCAGAATCTGTAATTATGTCCACTATTTTTTTATATCACATAGTTAAAAAATAAAGGAACACTTATAAGGTAAATCATCTAATTTCTCACAGATGTCAGTTTTGGGCGCTGTGATTTTATTTCAACAGATTTATTATACTTATACGTGTATAATATGGATTATTTAAAAATAAAAATAAAATGTAACGTGTTCTCTTTTTACCTAATGTATTACAAAATTTTGTTGGATTCATACTTTCAGTGTTTGGCAAAAAATATGACAAAGTATAAGTGCGGCTTGCAAAATGTCAGTACGTGACGAAAACGTTTACATTAAATAATATACGTGGTGCATTAAGAAAGTAATGAGACTGGCAACACTATGCATGTACCTTTAACTCTCCTGTCAGCCGTTTTGGAGTGGAAGCGGATCCCTTCTGGATACGCAGTATAAATTTGATCTTCATACTGTGATTACGAAGTCACCTAACAACCACACATTCACTTCAACATCTCTCAAAAATCCCGTAGTAACAGTATAAAGATCAAACTTGCATTGCGTGTCCGGAAGGTATTCAGCCATTTCCACCCCATACGAGGTCGCAGGAAAGTTGCCGGTTCTTGCGCAGAGTTGCCAGTCTCGTTACTTTTCTATTACCCCATTTGTAGTATATTTATTGTTTAAATATGCTTTCAAGTCGTCTTTTCAGAGATGTTAAAGGTCAGAGGGGTTCAGAATGTTAGTGCATGACGCATGTAATCCCTCATATAAATATATATATAACCGCACCGCTAGTCTTGTGGTTAGGGAGAGCTGCTGTAAATAAAATACAGTAGCGATCACAATGTTTAGAGTTTCAGCTTTCCTCTCCCAACATGTCTGGTCAGAGTAGGAGCAGTAAACGAACTCCTCCCTTCGGGAGAGGCCTCATCCAGTAGTTGATTGAATATGACTGTGAATTACTATTATATAACAAATTTATATTTAATTGGATAAACAAAATGAACAGTATGGTCTTTGGCTGATGTGAATGGGAACTTGAAAACGCATAGGGTGTTAAAAAAGTAATAAGAACAACGATGAGACACTGATTCTTTATGCGCACACAATTTATTTTATTAGCCATCAGGTAAGCATAGGCTATATCACCAAGAAAGGCTATTGCGGAGTATCATCAGATGAACATAGCTGCAGAACAATGCTTGAATAATACATAATAATGAAAGTCCAAAAACACATAACTTACACTGCCATTTTATGAATAAAGTTTCAGCTCAACTTCACGTCGACAACTACTATTTATCAACTAGTAGTTCTTTGTAGCAGGTGAATAACAATGTATACATCATGTGTCTTCAGTGCTGCCATGTGTAGGTTGAGGAAAAGGCCCACAATGAGGAATTCTAACATAATTTTGGTCATCACATTATAGCTGTTGCATCGTTGTCTTTATTTTCCAGAGCAAGAAAACCTTTCAGAGAATTCTGTTTACTTAATATCTGAAAGGTTTATTCACTGAATGTTTACATGTATTAACGTCTTTAACAAGCTGGCGAGACTAAGTTATAGGTATAGATGAGGACCTACAGTTTTGGTAAACTGGGCTTCGAACCACTCCTTTCATTTGACTCTGGCGGAAATTGAATCCGTGATATTACGCACTAGTCTTTCGACCACGCGAGAGATGTGAAAGATGTTTGTTGCAATACGGGCCTTGATTCCTGATATCAAGAGTTAACATTTTACGGGTGGAATTCAGAGGTTCAATAAAATTTAATAAAAGACTTAGGGAAGAAGACGAGATGATATAGACGAATATAAATAGCCAATCTACTTCATAAACATGTTTCTATTTTGCGAAATAGTCGTAATTAATTAATTACTCATTATAATAAGTTTCTAATATAATTTTGCTCACCTCACACCAAAACGATGAGAAATAGAACTGTTACAAAAACACACGAGGTTTACCGCGCACTAAAGAAAATATATTTTTAAGAAACAAAATATACAATGCTATAGAAACTACTGTAATAAATCCTATTATTACTTTAACAATTATTTATGTAGAGAAATAAATGCAAATATTTTTGGACTGTATAAAAGAAAAAGAATTCGCATTCAATTTGGTATTGACTAGCCTGATTTTTATCCAGTAGTTGCAAATATAGTGACTCTGGTGGCAGAAGTTAGTTATTATGGGACTCTGAGTATAGCAATCAAACACCATTAAATAATAATAAATTGTACAGATTAAGAGGAAAGAAAATATATGTGATTTTGAAATTTTCAGTTTTATAAAGTATGTAGAGAGTCTATCACATGTTAGTTAGGCGCAGTGGGATGATGTTAATAAAATTAGCATGGTAGTATATATTATTCTTGCAGAACATAGTGCAAGACAGACAGACAGAACATTCCTACGAGACAGACAGGAAATACCTATTTATGTTTACACTAAAAGAACATAATGAAATTAGAATAATGATAAAGTTAACCTGCCATAGCATGAAATTAAAATAAAACTATAGTTGTTTAATAAGCAATTTCGTTACTGTATCGTGGGTTTGCAGACTATTGGAAAGTTTCTTGAGATACTCGATACTTGTCGCCACAGTTTTATTGCGGATTTGCAATGTAAAACATTATGATTTTGTTGGTGCAAATTGAACAATTACATAAGAGGACAGTAATGTTTTATATACATCTGCGTTGTCAGAAATCATTGTGTAAGAATTGCTATTTAATGTGCTAACTTATTTGTCGCAAATACTTATTGTACCTTTGAGTATACATACTTATGTGAGGCTTACTTGAGAGAAAGATCATTATATAGGATAAGTTACTATCTTTTCTCTGAATATATACCTAGCTTTTGGAACTCATGCGTTTCATTTGTTATGAGTTTTGTTTGTCAGTTGTTCCAGGTAGCTGCACAGCTCCGGAATAATTAATAATGTTTATCAAGGTACGTAGAAGAGAATAAGCGAGGAGGTAAGTTCATCAGGCGCTTCCGAAGTTCGAAATCATGATCTAACTGTTTTTCCGAGTGACGTCACAGGCGGATAGCTAATAGGCAACTTTTCATTAGGCGGAGGGAAAATAATTTATTATTGCCATATGAATGGGAATTTTTTGATACAACAAAAGTTTAGGTAATCTGCATTACACAAGGTAAAAGATGAAAAATGTTTCGCTTTAATAACTGCAGTGGTTTTAGAGCTACAGCTTATTATTTATGCTGAATCGCTCATTTTTCATCCGTTTATATTAAAAATGATTTTATAAAATTTATTTGGATGGGAATATCTTGATACAGCAATGATTACTCCCCCACTCTTCCAGCAATTCCTTGTTTACGAAAACAACCCCGACTTTTACTTTGGTCAGGATTATGTATATGGACTATCGCGTACATTCAAGAGTATATTATTAGGGTACGGAAAAAATCAGTCTCCATTCTGACGATATGTTGTTAGGTGTCTGTTTTGCCTCATAACAGCGGAGTGATAAACAGGACTTTTATATAATATAATTTTGTTTGCGTAGATTATATAATTATCATTACATTATCATTATAATTATCATTATCATTTACAAACATTGTTGTAAATTGTTTGTATATAGTGGACACGGTGGCAATCAGGCAATATAGTGCTCGTTTGTTTAAAAAAAATCAAACATGCCGATTAACTGTAGTGTTGCCATTTGTAAAAATGTCGGACAAAAAAGAGAAGGACCTTATTTCTACATGTCGGACAAGAAAGAAAAGGACCTTATTTCTACAGATTTCCAAAGACAAATAGTTGCAGAAATTTTCGATCGAGAAATACAAACGTCAAGACTATATATATATATATATATATATATATATATATATATCGCAACCTGTCTGGTCAGCGTGGGAGCTCCTCTCTTTGAGAAGAGGCCTCATCCGCTAGTGGATTGAATATGGCTGTGATTTATATATATATAATGTGTGTGTGTTGAAAAACGCGCGAGTATGTTAGGACCATTTTCGTGCATTATTATAACTCTTTTCCTCCATATGCTTCAAAAGAATGATTAAAAAACCAGTTTGTCGACAGCAGTAATATTATTTTATTGATAACACTGATCAACCCTGAAAAACACTGCTCTATCAAATAGCACATATGCTTATAGTACTAAAATAAATGAATAAATTGGTAGCAAAATTTATTTTCCTCGTAGCTCCAAAAGCACTGGAGCTTCTGAAACTAAATGAGTCTCATATTTTTAGCCAATGTAATGCAGAATACAAAGGTTTTTTGTTATATCAAAAAAATTCCAATCCAAACAGCCATAATAAATAATTTACGGATAAAGGTCACTATCCAACTCAAATAACAGGCCGTAGCTCTGAAAGTACTGTAGCTATTGAAACCAAATCTATCTCATATTATAGGCAATATAGTGTGGATTATAACAGTTTTTTGTTTTGTCAAAAAATTCTTATCCAAAAGTCCACAATAAATTATTTCCCACTATCTCTTAAGAAGTTTCCTATGCGCTATCCGCCTGTTACGTAAAGGAGGTGTGATTTCCGAAGGGACACGAGCGCATCCTCCCGAAGCTATGATGAACAGCCCCTGATGTTTATAGCTCTACACATACACTAAAAAGCCATTTGTAGCCCACACTGGAACAGACTTGGGGCACGGTGGTGATCTGTGAAAGCTGCCTGCTACGTACTCACAGTTTC
>JAGDQP010058626.1:0-12522 GCA_022664845.1 Lepisma saccharinum
GATTTTCGTTATATCTTCGTACATCCTCTCTTATTTTCTTTCTTACGGTTTTATTTAGTTCTATGTACTCAATCCTCTTTATGCAATTTTCCTCTTCTTTCATTTCCCTTCTTTTCTTCATCAAGAGCTTAGTTTCTTCTGAGATTTTGCTCTCTTTTTTCTTTCTGGTACCTGCTATCTCCTTGGCTGTTTTTCTTATTATCTCAGTCAGTATTTTATTTCTGCTATCGATGTCTTCTTCATCCTCTAACTCTTCCAAGGCGCTGAATCTGTTGCTTAGTTCTATCTCGAATGTCTGTCTGTGTTTTCCAAGATTTTCCAGATCTAAAACTGACGGTTTTCCTCTGATAAGCTTCTTTCTCTCTAGTCTAGTATTTAGTTTCAGCTTACATCTCACCATCCTATGATCACTCGAGATTTTGAAACTGTTTAGAACAGACACGTCTTGCACAATTGCCCTGTTATTTGATAGAACGTAGTCTATTTCGTTTTTGGTCCCATTTGGGCCTTTCCATGTCCACTTCCTCTGGGGCGGTTTCTTGAAAAATGTATTGGAAATGAACAGTCTGTTGGCTTCTGAGAATTCCACTAATTTCTCTCCTCTCTTGTTTCTTTTGCCAAATCCAAAGTTTCCCACTTTCGTGTCACTGCTCAGCTTGGTTCCTACTTTCGCATTGAAGTCTCCCATTACAATTTTGTAATGCGATTTGCTACTATCCAAAATCTTCTGAATCTCCTCGTATAGGTCTTCGACTTCCTCCTCCGGGTGCGAGGTTGTTGGAGCGTACACTTGTATAATTTCCATACTGTATCTCTTGTTAATTTTTATTACTACCCGTGCGATTCTATCTGAAATTCCTTCAATTTCTGTGATTCGTGACTTCAGGTCTTTATTAATTATATATATATATATATAAGTGAGAGCTTCGGCTCTCCTCTCCCAACCCGTCTGGTCAGCGTGGGAGCAGTAGACCAACTCCTCCCTTCGGGGAGAGGCCTCATCCACTAGTGGATTGAATATGGCTGTGATTTATTATTTATTTATATATATATATTACCCAAGCAACTGCTTGGCGAACGAACATGGATGGGCTGCTCACCAACCCGCATTAGCTGACAGCGTGGTGAGTCAAATGTCAGCACCCCTGTACATATGATGGTACAAGCAAGGAAACAGCCTCGGATGATACTCATTGCCCGGAGGACGGAATGCAGCTGGCAACGGCAGCGGTCAGTCCTGCAGGAAGTCAGAGGGTCAAAATGCCCGGGTTTGGACTGTAGACTGCCAGGACACAGACACGGCAACTTGAACGGACCTATACGTGGCGACCCTCAACTGTCAGTCACTTGCAGGAGAGGACAAATTAGAAGAATTGCAGAATGAATTTAAGACGTGACGTTAACCAGCGACGTGAACTAGGGCACCGACCACGCCTACTTCGCGAAAAGTACCGAAGCTTGCCGAGTGAGTAGTCGTCGAAGGGAAGAAGAGGGAGGGGGCAGAGCAAACACTCTCCTTGCGTCGGAGGAGCGGCATTTTTTAAAAATGTTATTTAAATGAAACAGAATCCTATACCCTATGATATTTAATTATACAGTATTTTGATAATACATTTGAAATGAACCAAGACTGAATACCACCGACATTTTTTTAACCTCTTTGGCATAAAGATTTTCTGGTTAACTGCTTGGCGGGCTGAGGGCTTCTTTTCTATATTCTAGCGGGAGAACAGTCGTTCATTGCTTAGTTCGTTGTGTTGTTTGTTGTAGTTTTTAGTGGATTTAGTGGAGCTTTACAGTATTTTCTGTCCATATTTAGTGGAACTATGTTTTTGTGTTCGTATTTATAGTGTGTTGATGTGTGAGTAAAGTCGATCAAAATGAACGAAATTAAACAGCATGAATGTTCAGAGTGTGGTAAGAACTATGACCATAACAAATCACTTAGGCGTCATGTTTCGAAAGCACATCCGAATAAATTAAACGAAATCGCGCCTCCTTTAAAGACCCAGAAATCATTTGCTTATCAATGCCCAAATTGTGATAAACAATTCAATCATCTTGAAAATTTCAGATATCACGAACAAAAGTTTCATGCAGAACAACCAATTAAGTAAAGTCACCTTAAATGTGTTCTATGCACTTTTGTAACGGACGGGGGAAAAAAATCACGAACATTTTTCGTTACAACATGCTCTTACAGTAGAATCAGAAGAAAAGCAGTTTCCATCATTTCAATGTTTCATGGAGTGGAAGCAAGAAATTGAAAAGGAGACGCTCACAATTTACGTAATAAAACGGGGTTCATATTATGCTGCTGATAATACTAAGAGACATTATTACAAGTGTCACCGCTCAGGGGATTTTGTACAAAGGTACCAAACCAGAAGCCTTTCCAAAACCAACATTGATGGAAACGACAATTGAGCTAAACCAACTCACAAGGTTTTCTAGGACGAAAATCAATAGCCATTACAGGCACAAACCTGCCAGTGCACGGCCAACACTATATACTACCTCTGATATGTAGGCCACTAGACCACGGCCAAAAATGAAATATACCACGCATACAGCAAAGGTTTTTGCTAATAAGAAAACTATCTTTGAAAAGAAAATTGGAAAGAACCGACCACCAATTTCACACATTTTTTAAAAAAAAAGAAACAAGGAAAGTAAAGAAAACAACAACAAAAAAAACAATTGTTATCATATAACATTTATGTACATACAGGTATGCATACTCTTACATGCACATGAGATAATTTGTTTCTGGCGTGTGTACTAACTTGTTATATAGATATAATGAAAAACACAATCAGACACACACCTTATTTGAACGAGTAAGAGGAAATCATCCTAAAGGAGGCCTTGGGCGGGCATAGTGGTTAGTGCACTCTCCTCTTTTATACATGGCCACAGGTTCAATTCCAGCCCGGTCTGGTTCCTGAAAAGGAGGCTGGATATAGACCCAAACTGGAACAAACCAAACACTTCCCGAACACGTTTTACATACCCGACTAGAAACAATGTGAGACCTCGGAATAGCCAAGAGGTTAGAACGCTCACACTTTATACAGGAGGTTACGGGTTCGATTCCCGCCAGACCCACTGAAAGACTGGTTTAGAATATGCCTTAGCAAAACACTGTAGGTTCCATCCTTAGAAACTGACTCACCCACCCAGAACATTAATAGCAATTGAAGTGATCAAACAAGGCGCAAACTGCATATTTAAACGCAAAAACAACACAGTACTGATTAAAATACATAGACCTATTAATAACACAATAATTCTCAAGCACAACGACCGAGCAGTCTTAACTAACATAAAAACCACCCTTAACCAAACCAACCTATGAACACGGCATAGTTGGGTCCTGAACCCAGTACCAACGTGTTAAACATACAAAAAAATAATTCCGCAAACTTAAGAACCCCAGCAGTGATAAAGAGTTTTTAAAATAAAAAGATGCCTCACAAATTGGATAAAAGCGGGCATGTATACCCTCTAAGGATGACCTACCGTAAAAATAACAACCCAAACTGTATCCACGGACTGTGATGGCTCCGAGGTACTGGGCTTCAAACTCCAGTGCATGAATTATATCTGCAATGTAATGCTCTTTTGGTACGTGTGTGTGTTTTGCTTGAAACTTGCGTTTTAAAACTGAAGCCGAAAGGTGATGTATTTATATTTTATGGAGTGTTTCTTTTGGAACTTGCGTTTTAAAACTTTTATTTAAAATATGATGTTATGTATAATTATATTGATCTGGAAACTCGTTAAAAAAAAAGAGAGAGAGAAAACTTCAGTTGAAATGTAATGTGTATATTTGGAGTATTTCGCATGATCGAACTTCACTACTTTTTTAACTCGCTTCCTCCCACTTATCTGTATCTCATCTGGGAATTCAACGCAGCCTACGGTATCACCTCAACACATGGATTCTTCGGTATAAATAAGGTAAGTGTTTTTCATTTCAAATAAATATAAACTTTAAAAATGTTGTTGTTTTTCCGTAAACGTTTGCCGCATTAATTTGTTCCATGGTCATCCTTCGGCATGCAGACGACTACTCACTCGGCAAGCTTCGGTACTTTTCGCGAAGTGGGCGTGGTCGGTGCCCTAGTTCGCGTCGCTGGTTAACGTCAAGTATTGACATCAACCAACAGTAAAAACTGCTATGGTAATTTTTCTTCTCCGCCATTCAAAATTGTCCACTTCCTCGCGAAGTGATCTCTATACCAAGGCAGTCTTGTTTCTGAAACGTATATTGGTGTAATTATCTTCGGTATTGGCAAGATTGTTTATTTGGTTCTTCGTTATTGAACTGTATAAGACCATAATGGAGTGTTCGATAAGTTTCTGATGATAGACATCAGAGCAAATATTTAACCTCGTTCCTCCACTTGCGGTATAATCCAAAATGGAGAAAACTTTGAATTCTAAATCAGACTTCCGTGCTTAATTGTTGTCGGTTTTCTGATTTAAGAGTTAATTCTTGAGCAAACATTGAACACATATCGGACGCGTAATATAAAAAATTTTGACGTTAGGGCTGATTTACATGCAATCTTGCGTTGCGTGCGATTTGGGTGAGTAGCCAATTGAAGCACGGGTTTTATTACGTAGTAAGTAGAACATGCAATAAAACACGTGTTTCAATTGGCTACTCACCCAAATCGCACGCAACGCAAGCTTGCATGTAAATCAGCCCTTATTTGCGAGAATTAGGGCGGCTTTTCTTGGAGGCGCTCATTGCGTATTTAGTTTACGATTTTTACGAGTAGCCAATAGAAGCTCATGTTACACGTTGGACACGTACTTAAACACGTGTTTGAATTGACTATTCAGTCAAATTGCAATCAAAGTACGCTGGGAGCGCCTGTATGAAAAGCCGCCTTTAAGATTAAACAACGGATCGCACAGCAGTAACAAAGGTAGAAATCTGTGTTAGATATGAAATTTGCTCCATGTTGGATTTAGACTAGAAGTGCACGATCAAGATTAACTGTCCCCTCAGCTCCTTGGTTTCATAAACTCATTATTTATTTATTATTTCTTTAATGGCATCGAATACTCGAGCATTGGAACTTAAGATTTGCGACATTACTAGGAGAAACAGAGAGGGAATTGTTTCCAAGAGACGAGGACGACCTGCTATCTTATAATAATGTTTCACAAGTATTAAATAATTTGACAAAATGAACTATTGAAATGGTAGAAAAAACTACCATGAATTAGGTAAATTTGAAATAAAAAAATAGTTATATAATTATATTGAAAACAAATCGCAGAGAGCCTATTAATATTTTTAAATAATGAATTGAAATGTACTACTAAAGATAATAAATGTATTTGTGTACACACACTTCAGCGAGTTTTCAAAACCAATGGTAAATGAGTCTGTGTTGTTACGAAAATGGGACTTACTGGTTCTCGCTTCTTTTCATGCAAATTTTAAATATTTAATTATATCTGACTTTAATATTGCTTCTTAAAATCTTAAGAAAGCGGAACATTTAAATTATTAAAAAAAAAAGTACACCATGGACGGGACCAATAAATAAATAATTTAGAAACATTTTAATAGAATTCACAAAAATCAGCTAGTTATAATTATAGGCCATTTTAGTGACGCATAAAAAACAGATTTTAGGTTTCTTTTATGTCAATTTTTTTAAATATTTTTTTTTTTTTACCTTTTAGTGCGAATTGTTTTATTTTTTAAGAAAAGCATATTTTTAGTCTTTATATATAATCTTTCGAGTTAATTCGGTTTTCGGGTACTTTTTCCTTTGTCCTATATTGTAAGCTGATGTTTTGCTACCCAAGTATTCTGCAACCAGTCAAACGTAACAAAACTAACAACGTTGCGAACTAGTATTTATTTTAGGATAAAGAAGTTCTTACTTAAAAAAAAAAGTAAAAATATGCTTTTAAAATATAAATATTTAAAAGTAACAATGAAATATTGCATAAGCAAGACACGGTTGAAAATAGCCTTGATTAATAAAAGTACTCTCGCATTATGTTCGCCAGCCAGAAAGCACGTAGATACAGCTAGTTCCACTTCTCAACACTAGATGGCAGAAGTGGGTTCTTCCCGATTCAAGGAAATAAACGCGACGCGACGCGATGCACGTTCGGTTCGGAGGTTGAATCATGGCGTGGTAGAATGGTAGGTGGATCATGGATATGAAATAAACTGGCTTGCAAACAAATGCGTTGCGTTTTTTTTAGATAAATACAACTTCGTCTATTATGTAATTGAAGGTTAACCCCATAAATAAGTTCAAAATGTAATTAGAGTTATTTAAAAAAAAAAAAAAAAAAAAAAAGGGATCCAAAAAGCGAAAAGCAGTCTTTACTTCGATTCTCTTTTTAAACATATTTTAAAGCCACTTCAAACAAAATAGTATAAGGCAAAAGGAAGTGAACTTGATGTTTTAAAAATTAGGAGGGTGTTTGAAAGCAGATTTGTGGCTCATAGGTCCGTGGGTAAGGTAAATCAACGGTGGTTTTCCATTGGCTTGCATGGTAATGACGTTGGCATGGCGTCCTAAACAGGGATGTAACGCAACATTTCTAGGCTCCGCTCGTTGTAACGGAACATTTCGCTTCTTTCCTATTCACCTGTGTATTTCGTAAAATATATGGTGATGCCCAAAAGAATGAGGTGGGCACTCCGTATATCCTCCATTACATTCCTGGTCCAAAGGAACGATTATAGTTTTCAACGATTTACCAACTACTTTGTTCAATCTGTAACAAATATGGATCGCATGGAACTCGTATGAAAGCCACGAGCGTTTCACTCGTACACATGCTATGATCTTCAGTACGACGCAACTTTTTCCCCCACTTACTCATCGTTTACGTGTCAAATGATGTGACGATGTAGTGAATGATTACAAGTAAGCTTCCAGTAATAATTTGTCAATAATTTTCTGCTTGTTGCCTGTGTATTCTGACCACAGCTACAAATATAAACATAGTATCTGTTCTGACCTACTTTCGCTCATTCGCTGAATGTCAAATTAGTAGGTAGTTCCTCAGCCAGCAATGGCTGCCGTGGCCGTATACAATATAAACTAAATAAAACTCGTCCATAAATTGTTTCCAGAATTAGTTTCACCGCAAGACGAACATCATTATAACAAGTATTATTGTTGTTAGTGCATAGGGAATTAAATACTAACATGAACTGGTATTGTATCAAAAGAAAGTTAACTAGGTTATCTTGTAAAAATTTACTTATTCAATACATTGTGTACATGACATTTAACCTAATGCGATTAGTCATCATTGTACATTTGTTTTGTGGCTTGAGACTACGTAAAAATCGTCTTCAAGATGCAGGCATTACTTTCCACTTTTTTCTCTGCATTAAATGGAAGATCTTCGTTTCAACATCTATATTGCAACTCCCCTTACGTTTCATCCACGTCAGCCACACCAGCCATTTGTTTTGTCTTTGTCATGTTAATGACTCGCATGCGCAGTGCAGTATCGCTGGCCTACAGTGTGATTACGTCATCGCGCAAGAAGAAAACTCGCGAGGTGTAATGCGGCACTGGTATGGTGGATAGCTGGAGCGTCGTAAAGGTTTGGCTTATACTTTGAGTTGAATTTTTGTTTCGTTTCGAGGGGCAAGAAGAA
The DNA here is from genome assembly GCA_022664845.1 of Lepisma saccharinum. Lineage (NCBI taxonomy): Eukaryota > Metazoa > Arthropoda > Insecta > Zygentoma > Lepismatidae > Lepisma > Lepisma saccharinum. The sequence continues at coordinate 7,663 of JAGDQP010058626.1, forward strand.
GTGGGAGGTATACAATATGGCGGTGGGAACATTTTGTCAGCCCCTACCGAACGTGGCTGAACCCACACGTCATCATTTCATCCTGGTTTATGTTTAATGAAGTAGGTACGTTGTTTCGTCTTTAGTCGACTGCACACAAAGGCCATGAAAAAGCGAAATTGCTGCAATATATGGGTCAAGATTATTATCGGCTTTTTTTTTAAGTATGTGTGTAAATAAAAATGAAGTAAGGTACCGTATTTTAGCATGTAGCTGTTTCTAAGTTTTACACACAGCAGAACATTACCAGAAAAAGAGCTGGAATACAATGTACGTGGTGAACGAATCGAACGTACTATATTTCGGCTTTTATACTGTCTCTGTTGATATGAAACTAGATTTTGTTGGAAGAAACTAGTTTATACCATGTTGGGTAGCAAAGAAGGAAAGTATTATCAGGAAGTTAAACTAAAAAAAGAAATTTTAAAAATTAGTTTTTGATGTTTTATTGAACAGAAGAAATTGTATAATTTCATTCGTACAGAGCAACATGTTCGCTTTGTTTGTTCCTGCTAGACCTAAGAAGGATGTGGTTGTGAAATGAAAAGCTGTGATGATTTACAGTTAAGTTCTGAAGGTTATATTCGTTACGTAAGCGAGTTATGTGCAAGTAAGAAATGGGGTCTACATTCTTGTTTAAGCGTCAATGAAGTAGAATATGATAAAAAAAAAAGCAGTCAATATTTTTTATTATTCCACACAGCAGTAACCATTTTTATTCTGCTTACGATGTGCTTCAGTCAGTAACGTTATCGACTGGGGTGGGCGGGGTCAATTAGGAGGCTACGGCCAACCTGACTTATCAGGCGAATAACGAGATAGTGCCTCAACAAAATCCATGGCTACTACTTTCCCCATCACATTTTTGGACGAGTGGTGAAAAAAAGTTATCAGTGAGACGTTGCGGGGTTTTCCCATAGCTGCCAGCTCAGATCATAAATGAAAATAAAGGGAAAATATACACGCCAAAGTTTCCAAAATAGAATGTTTGGAACATGATTTTTTTTTTTTTTTAATATTACTGTGTGGAGTTATGGGGAGAAATTAAAAAGTTGACATCCAGAAATTCAGCAATAAAAACTTGTGTTCTTATCTTCTGTATGCCAGACAATTCCAAACTAACCCCAAAGCATTACTTTTTCACTAGACGAAGTGTAAAGAAACAGGATACAAATAATAATATCCAGGAGAAGTCGCGGACTTTGGATCGGCAATGGTTAGGCACGCGAGTTTGAACCAACCTGACAGAGGTTTTGCAGGATTTCCTCTTTAGCTTCAGCAGGCGAATGCCGGGATGGAATTTTTAAGTCAGGCCCTGGCTGCTGCCTTCCTCATCCCCCTACCATATCCCGACCTGAGCCAGAGATGCCCGAAGACCTTAAATAAAATTCACTTATGAATACAATTCCCGTACTAAAAGAAAAGCCTCCGCTTTTTGTTTAGCATGAGAATAGGCAAGAAACCTGTTTGTTGTTGTTTTAAGCGTTTATTCAGTTTTCTTTCACAGCCTGGACGATTTTTGGTGCAAAACCAATTTTTCGCTCTTTTTGTTCAAAATTCGGTTTTATGATTTTGTTTCTTCTGTCCTCTTGAGCCATCTCTGTGGTCTAGTGGTTATGGTCATAGACATGGAGTTCGTGTGGGCACTTGGGCTTTGGAAAGCACACATGTTCGAAGCCTGCTGCTGGCTTTACTGACTAAGGTAATTCAAAATTCTGCTGTTTCACCAGGCGAATGTCAATATGGTTAATGACGTAAAGATAGGAGTTGAAATAGGAGAAGCTACTGCATTTGTAGCGTCACAGGATTCTAACGGTAAGAAGTGTCTCATTTCAAAATGCGAAACCAGTTTTTTTTTCTACTTCCTTTCGTATAGAAGACAAGAGTATAGAAACATAACGGAAAAAATTCTCTGATCCGATGAACATACGAGTTAAGACTGAAATTTTGTGCGGACCGTACTCAATTGTATATACTGTACTAAAGCATGAACTCTGAAAATGAAAAAAAAAAAAAAAAAAAAAAAAAAAAAACTGATTAAAAGAACTTGTGAGTTGTGAAATCACCAAATTAAAAATGACTCAATAAATCGAGGTCATTGAACTCGAAGTCTTGTAACAGTAGGCTATTAAAATACAAACAAAAATTCGGAGAGTGCAATAAAAGGCCCAAGTTTTTTCTTTTCTTTTTTTTACAAAAATGCCTTTGCCTTGAATTTTATTTATGGGCTTTAAGCATCTGAGGCTCATACCGGGATAGCTGAAGGGAAAGGATTCGGGAAGGTGTCGGCCTATATTGAAGGTACCATCCCGGCATTTGCCAGCTGTGATTGATGAAAAACCTGGAAAACCTCAGTCAGAATGGTCGGCCACTGGGATCGAACCCACGACCTCCCGAATGTTACTGGGTTACGGCGGCTCGGTAATGCCTTTACCTTTTTTTATGTTCGTGCGATTCTTGCTGTCGAGTCCGCTTCAAATTTTCCAGGGATTTTCTCATTTTCACTAGAGGAGTACTATTGAACGCTCGGCAAGGGATATCATACTTACGAGCTGGCTCCTACAGTTTATATATAATGCTTCAGAAGTTTAGGCAATATGTTATTCGCTACAGTAGATGAAAACACTGTTTTTAATTTTGGATCAAATAAAGAGTGAAAAGATATTCACTAAAGTATTTTCAAACTTTTCGCGTTCGCTGCACCATATTTGATTATAATAAATGCCACGGAGAATCCTCGCCATTCACGTATTTCAGAAAAGTTTCAATGGCCGCTAATTTACTATACTTCAACAACCCCCTTTCTTTCTTTCTCTTTGTAGACCTACCATCTGCACACAAGCCCTTCTTCCACCCCACCATCTATCAGGAAACTTTCCCTCAAAAGCCTGTTCGTTCAGGTAGAATTATCACAAAGGTCGTATTTGTGTGTACACGTATGCATTGTATTGTAAAGGTTGTCGAATAAGCAAGGACGAATGAAGGGCAACAGTCTAACGACGAGAAGAGCACGCGTGTGTTACACGCTCTTTCTCGCCTCCAAGTCTGTATCAACTGCAGGAAAGTAGCCAGGAAGGTCTACCAGCTACCTAGTACCTACAGCTTTTTACATAAGCGAGTTTTCTGATAAGCTGGCATGTTCTCCATACACAATTTGAGTCTGTGATAATTTCAGAACCAGTGGTTATGATTTATACATTTATTTGGTCATTCTTTTAAACTTGTATACAAGCATTGTTAAATAAAAGAACAAAGTATTTAATATGTGAGTAAATTAATCTAAATTAACATTAAAGTGCGACCATATAGGACTATTTTTGTAACAACACTCCGCATGCAAATAATTAATTGTGGAGTGCTCTCTCCTCTAAAATAATAGTTTTGTTTTTTTTCCTTAAGCTCAGAAGAAAGATTTACCATATTCGCGTACCCTTTTAAATTCTGTGGAGGAGCTATAAAAATTATACTTGTGAATTCATTCTGACCATCAGTGTTCCAGCATAAGGGGAAGGTCAGGTCCTTTCGAGCAAGTTTACTTTGACTCTTTTTTTTTTTCTGCTGACCTCTTTTATTTTAGAGTGGTCGAACGGTCGTGCTAGAATGTTGGCTTTGCATTCGCAATGTCCTGTGATGGATTCCAGCGGCCGTTCAGCCTGGCTGACTTACAAGGATTGTTCCACGGTCACAACAAGCTAGTGCCACGATGCTACCTTCAAATTAGGTCCTGGCCGACTTCTTTCTCACATCCTCTCGGCCACCCCCATCTGGCATGAACCAAACTTGCCTTTTTTTTTTTTAGAAAAGAAAAATGAAGTTCGAGAATGAAACAGGAATTATGCCTGATCTCTTCAAGGAGGGGTGTTATCCCCCAAATTCTCGAGTGCACACCTCAGGTTTTTTTTTTAGGCTAAAGAAACTCTGCTAAAACCGTCTCCACCCAATTTTGGATTTACACCCACCAAATCAAAACACCTGAAAAATTCCCTCATTCTGAATTAAATTCATATTTTCATAAGGAGAGTCAAAAAATATTAAAACTCCAACTTGAAATTTCCATTTGCTTTAGAGGAGAGTATATAATTATATTTCACCCATTCACTAAGTAATAATAGCCATTTGTATATACTCATATAGGGAACTTTTCGACTTCTTAAATTGGATAAGCTACCTTTAGTGCAGCAGTTCCCAATCTTTTCCCAGTTGCCTGCTTCTGGACAGCACATTCCTTGCTTGACGTTCACCTAGGCATTTCTTCATGTTCACGTAACGGAGTTAGCGAAAGTTCAGCCTGTGAAAGACGCACCACCGAGCATGTGCGTTATATGTTAATTTTGAAATTTATTTATGCCCTTTAGGCATATCAGGGTCATGGTCAGGGCATGAGCGCTATAGGAGCATATTTCTAACACATCATTTAGGAAGAAAGTCTCGACTATTTTCCAAAATAAGATGATGAAACTTTTTTTTTTCTTCTCAAGGTTAAATAATGAAGTAAATCCTTTGCACCACTCATCATAACTTAAATTGCACAACTTTACACTTGAATCTTACACTGTTGACGCGCCTCTTTCGCCATTATTTTCTTCACTTACACTGCCTAAATGGCCTTGTTCGTTCCTCTGGGAGTACGCGTATTTCAGGTTGGAAGTTACTTTCTTTCTATCTGTGAAAAGCAAATCTGTCTTTATCATCGTGTATACTTCTCTTTTGATAATAAATCACAGCCATATCCGATCCGCTACTGGATGAGGCCTCTGCTCGGACGGAGGAGAGATTGGTCTACTGCTCCCACGCTGACCAGACGGGTTGGGAGAGGAGAGC
>JAGDQP010058627.1:0-12522 GCA_022664845.1 Lepisma saccharinum
AAGTTAGTACGTGGCAAATGTTGGTTTGGTCGTTGTATTTACAGTGGATGGCATCCGCGCCTGTCACTATGACGTCGCAGGCACGATGACGTCCAACCTTTTTACTATTTTCATCCTCAACTTTTGAGTGCGGGGCGTAAAAATTTGTATGGTGTATTTTTGGTTAGTGAGCCATCGATTTCGCGCAACATTGCGCTTGTGCCGGATTATCATCTCGGGAGTGTTCCTAGTTAGTGGTATGCCTCGGGTATGAGTGTCTGTGTGCGATTTTAACTTAATTCCAAGAATATCAGTCTACACCGGTATATCAAATGGAAGAAGTAAAGCCCGCTTAGGGTAAACAATGTTTCAAAAATGTTAGAGCGTTGGTTAGCAATCGTCCTGTATCGATTTCAGCGGTCGACTCTTCTAACTGAGACTCTCCAAGATTTTTCCTCACCTATACGAGGCAAACGCTGTGATGGTGCCTATAAATAGGCGCTGGCCGTCTATCTTTCAACAAACTCTCCCAACCCTATCCCGGCTTGATCCTCATATGCCTAAAGGACTTACAATAATTTTAAACAAACTCTTCCACGGTCCTTTCACCCCACCGTATCCCTGGCGAGTGTTGTGACTAAACAACATAAATCAATTCACGCATGCAGACAAATCATACACTGTTGATGTGAATATACGAATATCATATACTGAGTGTCAAGAATACTAAGATACCTCCGCTCATACTTCCTTGTCAATTCTCGGTGGTAGAGCGTTGGCGTAACATTCGGGAGGTTGTGGGTTCGATCCCAGCGGCGGACCATCCTGACTATAGTTTTTTCCAGGCCTTTTCCTCAGTCACACCAGGCAAATGTCGGGATTACACCTTCAACATAGGCTCTGGCCGACACCTTCCCGAATCCTTTCCCCTTCCCTATTCCGGCCTGAGCCTTAGATGCCAAAAGGATATAAATAAAATTCACATTCATTGTCCATTCAAACTGTATAATGTTAATTACAGGACATAGATTAAATACAATATTTATATGTCGTGGTGGAAGAAACTCACAAACAGAAGCAGAAATGATATTTAAAAAAAAATTAAAAAATAGATAATTAATTGTGTGTGCCAGGTTCCAGCTCATTAACCCAACTTTCTTTTTTTTAATTGAATTTATCAGGGTTCGAACTCGCGAACCGAGGCACGAGAGGCCGACACGATATCCATCAGACCAACGAGACTTGTTTATTTTTGTTATGATAACACAGTATTTATTGTAAACTATTGATGTTCTGCGGGTCTGCGATCTCATAACAAAACAAATATGATATTTTCGATGTCAAAGCATTGCTTTTACATACTTAAGATAGAAGAAATAAGCGGAGCAAATCAATATATTTAAATTAAAAAACTAAAACATGTAAAAGTTTCATCAACTAACTAACTTCTTGGCTTCATCGAACTCGTTGAATTACATAAACAACAACAACTTGTAACGAGCCAGCTATCACGTTCCTCATTAAATCCTGCCACCCAATCCAATAACTTCTACACAAAGTGAATTTTTAATTACCATCCCTAACTGATTCCTATCCACCTCCTGTTCCTACTACATCTACGGGATGTGCATAGATGTACTGGAACAGGGACTAGGAGGGAATCGGTGAACGTTGGTAATTAAAGAACGATTAGGATTGGCGAAAAAGTACGCCGCCGCCAGCAAGTGGGATTTACTTTCTTGAAAGATAGTTGTGAAATCTAAGATATATGCAAATAAACCACTGAGGGCAAATGGCTGTTTTAACAAAACATTTATTATGGTCTGTGTAGCTAAATGAGCCTGTCAGGCTCTCATTCGTAAGGTCCCTGGATCGATTCCACTAGCGGGTTTCCAAATATTGTATTCTAGGAATTAAGCACAGTAAATGATGTTCGTGATAGCTACCGCACAGGGAGAAAACCCCAAGACAGAGAGAGAAGGAGGGAAAGGGGGAAAGAGACGGAAACTGTGTGTTCATAAGCGTTAAAATTTCAATTATTTCCATGTCTTGCGCCATTTTTCTTTCCCTTTTTCCTTGTTTTCTCCTCTCTTTTCCCTCTTTCCCCGTCTTCTTCCATGCTGTCTCTCTTTCTCTCTGTCTGTCTGTCTAGGTGTCTGTGTGTGTGTGTGTGTGTGTGTGTGCGTGTAAGTGTGTGCGTGTGTGTGTTTGAATAAGACAAGAATTTGATTTTTACCCTTCTATCTCGTGGTTCTCTACATGATTCTGAACAAGTCAATTCTTTCCTGCCCGAAATGGAGCAATATCCTGGCATGCCATGTTTTGGCGCATATTTGTACTTTCATGTTCGTTATCTAGCTATGAGGCGTACAGTGCAACAATTCATCTGGAGGAAAATGCTACTATTTCTTATAATTCCAACCTCCATTTACGTTTGTAACAAACTGTACAACTGTCTGAATATGTTTGCGTGTGTGTCACTTTATCCTGATCAATCTGCAACAGGGAGAAACGAGAATGTAGCAAAAGTTGCAGGCACGTAAGGATAGGCAATTTTCCGAACTCTCGTTCTTTGACCATGTAACATTTTATCTAGGGTCATCTCCTAAGCAACCAAACCATCTATTATTGTATAACCTCTTGTTTTTTTTCCCGCTATTCATTCTTTTATAAGTCTTTATTCTCGATATTTCGTCTCCCTCCAGTATCCAGATCCCCCACCCTACCATCCCTCACTCTTCAAACAAAAAAATGGGTTGAATGAAGGATAATAAAGTGCAACGGTTTCTGGAGGTTACTAAACCCAGCTGTATGGGAAAAGAGATGAGCAATAACGTGAAAGTTCCTCCGTAATTTCACGGTTCATTCCGTTGCCCATCCACCAGTAATAAGATTACACGTCTCTAAGCTTAAGGCGGCGAAACACTAACAGCTGTAATATACAGGATAAGTACTTGTCTTTTTTTTAAATATTAACTTAAAGATGGGTATGTTAGTAATTTATATGTTGACGTGATAATTTCTCTAGGTAGTGCTTAATGACAGTTGAAATTTTCTTAGAGATATCTTATAAAATTCTAAATTCACTGGCCTATGGTTGGATTCTCACTACCAGAAAGGCCTGAGACGACTGTCTTGTTCTGAACTTGCGAGTTTAATTCAGTTTTGATTCACAATACGTTCTGGTTGAAATATGAACATTTATTTTATGGACCTAATTAGCAACGTTTGGTCTCAGTTCGCTATGCTTCAGAGATAAGGTCTCTCGCGATCACTTTTTTTGTGGGGCAGGAAGAAGCAAATGGCCTTTGTTGAGGTACTATTATGGTATTTGCCTGGTGAAACAGGAAAATTCTAGTCAATTTCAGTCAGGATGGTCTGCAGCGGGGCTCGAACCCTGTATGTCTCTCTATCGCCGATCCGAAGACCGAGACGTTATCAACTGGACTTTGGGGACTGTGTAACAGGTTTCAATGTTTCAAAAACACCGGACGCATACGAACCTGAAGGGTGAAAGGTCAAATTTGTAAATTTTTACTCTTTTGCTCATACCAATAGGCCGTAGCTCAGTTGGCGGAGTGTTTGATTTGAATTCGGAAGGTCCTGGGTGCGAGCCCAGCGATCGACTATTCTGGCTTTGGTTCTGTCAGTTTTTTTTTTGTTTTTTTTTGTCACCCTTCCCTAATACTCCGATAGTATCTTCTAACTAGGCCCTGGAAGACTTTCTTCCCCCTCCACTTTATCCCGGACTGAACCGAAGACGTCTATGTGTTATAAATAGAATTCAGAAGTTCCTTGAATCCAAAGTTACTCCTTTTCTTCTCTAGTCATTGCATAAAAGAAAAAAAAAATATTTGCGTTGACAGAGTGGACTTGTTCTGTAGAAGTATGTGGTCTCGTAACCAAAACGTCGTACTTGCAATTGTGTCACAGGCTCGTATATCCTGGCTAAGATTTGCTCGATTTTCATTAGTTAACCACGCTAAAGATCGAGAAAGTAACTTGAATGAAGAACACGACAGATTAGACTTTACTTTCTTATCTGAGTTTCATCATCTGCGGCAATCTTATATTGTAGATTCCAGATACTTGCACTTGAGATGATGTCTGATTCGTCACTGAGAATAGTAAACGAAAAGCTATCATGAGACCAATGAAATTATAATCATTTGTTTATTATTTTTCAAACGAAATTGTAAACTGAAGAAAAAATACACAATTCATTTAAGGCTCAATCCAAGTGGGTTTTCCCGCCTTTTTCGTTTTACGTCAATTATTCAAATTTCAGATTAAAATTCAGAGCCTTGAATTCAGATTTTATTCTTTGCATTGCTCTTCATATATTTTGTGTATGTTCGTTTGCTTCTCACTGCATGCATTTCATGACAAAAGACTTGGGATTCTGCCGTTACATTTCCTGGTTTATTGCCATATTCGTTTTATACTATGTAATCACAAATATACCACATTATACCCACAAAACTAACTTTATTAAAACATGGAAAGTAAAAACGCGAATGGTATTATTGCACTATCATGTAACTTGTTTGATCGCACTCTTTTTATGAGGTTGATAGCAGTTCTTCTAGATAGCCAATTCGACAAACAAAAGAAGTGCATATATGATATATTTCTCTTTCTCACATAGTGAAAAGTTCACAATATCTCTAAGAGATGACATTTTTGCAGCTCCTCATGACTTTTGTGGATCAGTTTTCAAATAACTAACCAATACAGCACAGCCTGATAACCGTATATTTTTTTCAGCAGCATAATTTAGCTACTCATGCAGAACAATACGTTTACTTAACAAATCTCTTCTTCGACAGCAAGTCTTACATATAAATTATCTAATACTGTTTGTTAAAATATGTTCTTTCTGTAGTCTTCGACATCCAACACATTGGTGAAAGTACTACTGTTACTCACAGTGTTAAATTTATCTGCATTATTGAAAGTTCTCTATGTCTGACAATATCATGGCATCTCTGTGTTTGTGACTTCAAATTGCCTAACAGCCATTAATCACACTGCATTAATTTCCATTGTAATGAACAACGAGTTCTAACACATCCAAGTAGCAAGGCATGGCTATTTAAAGATATTGGATATGTTACTGTTCAGCGTTAGTGATAAGTCTCTCTTAGAATTTTTTTACTTTGTTCTGAGTTGAGATTCCGTTACGTTAATTTCAAAATTAGTTCAATGTTATTTTCTTTGTGATATCATTCAGCATGCTATTAGCAAGTTCTCCCCTCGAAAGTGACAAAAGAATAATGTTTCGGGGAAGTATCTGTAGGTACTTGGGAAATTCCCCCTTCCATAAATGATGAAATTGGTACATGGAAAAACAGCTGTTAATTCAACACTTTTCTGTGTTAATCAACACCGTTTATTGTGTGATTTCGGTGATTCAACACTGTGCCATGACACACTCCTTTCTGTTGAATAATCATCGACAAAATAACCATTGTGTTGAATCAGCTAAATCAATATTTTTTTGTGTTGCTTTAACACAGACAAGTGATAGTCGCCCTGGGACACCGAAAGTTGTTAAATTAATACATCCATTTTTACTGTGTACTATATTTCTTTCCCGATACAAAGGATAGCGCTACCAGAAGGAGAAAGGCATAACTTTCCAGAATATCGTCGTCGGAACTGCAGCACCCCATATGTACCATATTTTAACTTTTCATTTTTTTTTCTAGTTTATAGTTCTGTGTACTGTGCATACTGTAGAAACATTTAATGTGGAAATAACTTCTACTTTTTGAGATAAAGCAACATTTCAGTACCTAAATTGTATTCCAGACCGTAGTCCAGAAACCGGTGTTTTGGCCGTCCTGAAAAAATCATAGTTTGCCACATAGGGGGTATTGCAGTTCCGACGACGATATGACGTTTGAGAAAATAGTAAACTCTAGTCTAATAATGTAGTAGGTAGTAAATAATATGCAATAAATAAATACAATTTATTTCTTTTCATGATTTATCTGTAAATTCCTCCCATATTTGTGACTGCGACAGTGACTCTCTCTCTCATATATATATATATATATATATATATATATATATATATATACACAACCTTAGTATTGCCCCCTTGGGAAAATTCCTGGCGACGCCCTTTCTTCCACTTAAAGTAATACGCTGTTAAAGTCGTCTGCTACTGAGAATTGTGGGGGCCGCCATATTGGCTTTAAACAAACGGTTGCCTAGGAAACCTGCCATTTGATTTCTATAGGATTTTGAGAGACGTTTCAAAAGTAGGCTTGTGCTCTGTAATTAGAAACATTTTAACTGATATGTGTTATTATTTACTTACTTCAAAGTTCAGTTGATAATAAAAGTATAAAATACTTACAGATCTAATGAAATATTAGAAGAAATATCGTATTTAATCTGACAACCCACCTGTTGCATTATAGCAATGGCGTTATCATATGAGGCGTTGTTAAATGTTTTGCAAAGATAAAAGTAATATTGTCAAGGTCACTGACTGTGTAGTGAAGCATTATTTTCACTAAATGGAGTAAAAGATAAATCACCATGTCCGAATTTGCGATGAAATAACTGATTGAAACGTACAAAGACGTATTTAGGAGTGAGTCCGAGGGACCGACCCCCTCCAAATTCAGAGTTTTAGGAAGAATTAATATAATTTAAGGCGTAATTATGTACATTTAATATACATTTCATGCCCAGACACACCTTTAACACTCCCCCACCCCCACCCGTAAACCCGCGGAACATTTTAAAACCATCTCCTGGATAACTGCTTATACATGAAATAATGAATAAATAAAATGCTTAGTCCTTGTAGTCAGTGATTATAATGCAGGCGATTCATCTGCCCAAACACATATATTACCTTGGTACACGTGAACATTTACAGGTAAGTTCCACTTTCATGAACTTACCAGCAGATGAATCGCCTGCATTATAATCACTGACTACAGCATTTTGTTTATTATTATTATTCGTTATTTCATGTATAGACGACATGCTCTTTTTTATTTTACTTTAAAACTCTGTAAATTAGCTGATCACTTTTGTTACGCCCATGTAATGCTCTAGAACACTATTTCCAGTGTTTTGAAATAACCCATAATATAAATCAAGCATGGCCAACAGAAACGCTCTGGGCGGTACGCGATCCGTCATGTAATTTGTGAGGCCCGCGAGAAGATAAAACCTACAGCAAATTATAATATATGTAATCAATTTGCTTTAAAAGCTTAGAATTACAATCAAGTATTTGAATTAAATTTATTTATGACTTTCAAGCATTTAAGACTCAGGGCAAAAGGATACCAAAAGGAGTTGGCCAGGAGGGCAAAAGGATACCAGAAGGAGTTGGCCGGCCTAAGTTGGAGGTACCCACCCGGCAATTGTCTAGTGTGGCTGAGGACAAACCCTTGAAAAAACCTCAGTCAGTATAGTTGGCCTCTGGGATCACAATAAAGTATTCTATGATAATATTGTTATTCCTATAGTAAAATGATTTTATAAAGACAGCAATTACATACATCTATTGCCTTGAAAAACTGCAGAGTTTATTTGCACTCAAGTCCTGTCTAAAAGTGTGCGGCCCGTAATCATCATATAATGGTCCTCGTAAAGAAAGAAGTTGGCCACGCCTGATACAGGTCTTCCTAACTTGAGAATAGAAAAGTAATTTCAAATCAAACATAGGTTTCTTTCGGTAACATGATTATCGGCATCGGGCTCAGAAAAGTTTGAAGTATTATTAGCCATTGCAAATGCTAATATTGTGCTACGTGTATTCTAATATACAGCTTTATCGTAACTAACACTGTTACATAAATCTCAAAATTCAGTATAGTTTATTTCAATACATGGAATCTGCCCTTGTAGTTATTTTCTAGATTCCATACAAAGTAGTTACGCACCTCTTGTAGATAAATATATGATTTATCTATTTTAACACTATGGCTTCTGCCTGATATTTACAGTTGCATTAGAATTTTGAGGATTATCCATTGCAGTCTTTATCTCAGTTATTTAATCCGAGAGATGTTAATTCATGTTCTAAATGAGTAAAGTATCTACCACTATCTATTTATTGAGAATCTGTTGTAAAAAAATATAAACAATTACTGAAAATGCCTTAGTGAAACATTAATTAGGCATACATTTGGAATTTATATGGACTATGCCATCCAGTTGATCCTAGAGGCGAAAACAACAAACAAGTGTTCCATGCCCCCCTTGAGTGCAATTAACATATTAAAATATAAATATACACAAAGTCATTTAATATTAACAAAGAGAGAGTTTCTGAAACAAAATAGAATTGCCAAATCTAAAACAAAATGGATTGTAAAGACTGCACATCTTCGTCCATAACAGTGACGTCTTCTTTCCTCTAGAAATCTGAAGCATTTACAAGTTTGACATAAAGCATAGTACCTGCAGTCAAACACAAAGCATGTAGTCATATTGTAAGGTATAATATAACTATTAAATGTTATAAATATGTTACGAAAACAGTTTTGGCTTTTTCGTCCATACTAAACGCGTATGCTACTCCGTGTGTATAAAGCCAGTCGTTCTGGTTGCTAGGATACCGCGCGGCCATGACGTCAACTTTAACAGCGTATTGTCCCCAGGGTATCTCTCCTAAATCCTGAAATGACTGGGGGGAAATGCCTCCAATAAATTTGCCCATGTTTGATTGGTATTTTTGAATGATTGTGAAAAGGTATTAATTACTGGTACGAATGCATACGTACGTACTTAACGTGAATGCATCACTGGTCATTTATTATACTAACTAAAATTGGAAATTTTGTTTTCTTTAAAATTTTTACTTACCGGATACGGAGCTGAGGGAGTTGCGAGCAAAGCAGTGAGGGCTGAGGTAGTCTGACATATTTTTGTCGTCGTTGTTGTCGACATGTTCACGCGTGATTCGAATCAAATAACCGGCAAGTGTGGGGTTTCCTTCAGTCATACTCTGGAAAATAAAACAGAAAAAAATATACAGATCAATACCACAACAAATTGTCTAGCTTTAACTCTATAACAAGAAATTAATCAACATTTTAAAGTAAATAGTTTGATATTAAATAATTTAAATTTGTACAATGTATATGAATACTGTACTATGCATAACGATTATAATTATTACGTACGCAATAATGGCCCAGTGTTCAACAGATGGTAGCACGAACATATGATAAAAGTAGAGAGTTTGAATCACGAAAACACATGGAAATAAGCCTAAAATGTAAATAATTAGTTAGTATTATTAAAGTTCTCAGAATATGTTATGATACTTCAGGAACGTGCTATATTTCAAGTTTCTCTTAGCTCAAAGTTACGTTTCTCGCAATAAAAATATTAGACACGTACTGTAATAATTGCTACAAATAGAGTTGACAACAGATAACAATAATAGCAAAAGGAAAATTATAATTTATAGTAAAAATTTAGACAAGTGTATGTTGAAATGTACTAAAAAGAGAGAAAATAATTTTGATACAGGAATTGAGTCCAAACTCAACATAAGAATCATATCGAGCAGGTTATGGAATATGGGAGCAGAATATCTATCAGAATACTTCTGTTAACACCAACATACCAGACACAGCGCCTGAATACGTCGAGAACACGGAACTTGGACCCTAGAGAACTGGCAATGTGATTATTGTTTACGTTAGTATTTGTTTCATACAGATGGTTTGAGTGTGGCGCAACTCCGATGAAGCCATGAACCTTACTTATCAACATGGTGCCATGCAGGTTGTTAGTGGTTCCATACTAGTGTAGCGTGTGTTCACGTACCGTGGCTTGAGTCCACAGATCTTTCTAAACACGTCCTTAACGGGTGAGCGCTACGTTGCATTAATTGGAGACGATTTGAAATTTTACATGGACTTCACGTACCTCCACACAACAGTGTAATTTTCCAGCACGATAATGCACCATGTCATCAGTTCCAAGTTGTTCAAAACTATTTCGAACAGCATTCTGGGTAGTCTGAATGAATAATGTGGTCACCATATTCGCCCGACATGAAATCCATCGAGCTATTATGAAACATAGTAAACGTCCATTCGCGTGCAAGATCCCGCAGCTACACTTACCCGTAAGCTGTGACTGGCTATCTTGACGGCGGCATGACTCAATATCTCTCCAGAGGTATCACACTCCCTCTACGTTCACATGATACTCTCGCATGTTGCAGACTGAGTTTTCTATTTCCAGACTTTGACAAAAATTAACAATTAAAATAATTACCGGTAGTATATTTGATAAGGGTGCGTGTAGGAACTACACACATCCTCAACGTTCCAATCGTACAACCGCGGACTTAGAACCGGCACTAGGGAGACATGTAGGATCAAGTTCTGCTGCCGTCCACACTAGATAAAGTTTTCTAAGGTTTTTCCTCGGTTGATCTATTAGTACATAGATCACACCTCTTGTTTTCACCATTACACATTATAAGGCTAAAATATGAAATGAACAAAACGATTTCCTTACTCAAATTAAAAACGACAGAAAGATGTTCGCTAAGGACTTAAGAATCTGTCTCGAAAAGTCTATTTATTACTCCTGGTAAAAGAATTCTTCGGAATAAGAGAAGATATATTAAATGTACAAGAAAGTTTTCGACAATTCGCTAGAGCTCTCTAGAACATGCTGCAGTAGGTGGAGACTTAAGACAGGAGGAATGTTGTCTCTCACCCATCTTGTTCAATAAAGAAATTAGAAGGATACGATGTTTTGTGAATATTACTTTAGTCAATAATCCTGCTTCAGTCGCTTCTTGTTTAAAAATTCTTGATGTTCGGTAAATCGAGAACTAACTGTAATTGGGGAAATAAGCCTGACCTAATTTCAGTTCTCATTCTCACACTGCTATTATCAACAGTTGATATTCCAGTGTTCAAACCACCAACTTCTTTAAAGTGCGAACAGTTCTGAATTTTACACATCTCAGGCTTTTTGAACGACACAACATATGCTCTTGTACAAGAACATGGTATCGGTTCCAGAACGCCTTCAGGATGAGCAGGAGAACAGACCATCACTTGTGCATCGAACAAGCTCTCTACCCTGACTGTCTTTTTTAGTAATTCAACCATGTTCTGGGCACGGAAGAAGATCTTGATATATCTCTTGACATTTCTTACAAACGAAAAGCTGATAGTTTGCTCTTCCTATATGATGGTAGAGTGTGTTTCGTCAAGAAAGAAGCTGATGGTATCACATATACATTACATATACCCCTTTCTAGAGGAAAAAGTATATAGTGCAATTCATTGATTGATATCAGTGAATGTTTGCTTTCGATCATAAAGCTGACAAACGTATCAATTTGTTTCTTATTTTCTCTGCAATGTCAGCTCGAGTACCAATTTTCCTAACAGCATCTCTGAATTCAGCATTTTTAATCATTATTTGGTATGTTGCATATTTTTTTCCTTGCCAGCATATGCAACTTTTGTATCGCATCCCGTTGAGTAAATACATTCCGGCAGTAGCGACGCAAAGGAGCTGAGGGGCGAGCGGTGCCACCGCCCCTGGCCCCAATTGTCGCGGAGGGGTCATCTGCTGCACCGTGGGACGAAATCGAAAAAAAAACTGGAATAAAATCCCAAAATTCAAATTTAAAAAAAACAACCGATAACCATCTTATGTTGTAGTAAGATGTCCAATACACACTAAACTATTGAAACGCATAATCATTAGCGCATGTGCGCTTAAAATTGCCTATTTTTCCAGCATTTTCGGAATCGGCTATGTACATTTTCTATCCGCAGCTGCCATTGAAGCAAATTATTTGTTATGTCAAATATGGTAAGTTTCCTAGTTCGGCTACAGTGCAACCATATCTTTAATCCAGTTGAGAGATACATTTTTGTTTTGTACGTTTTTTTATAATATACGTACTTGGTAAAAACTCATGAAAAAAATTTAACGATGTTTCCAAATTCATCGAGATGCAAAAAAAAAAAAAAAAAAAATTAGCGAGGCCAAACTCTGATTTTTCGTTAATATAAAGTTTAAGATATATATTTTCAGGTTATCCAACATTTAGCTGCCACTAGCTGCAACATTCTGCGTAAAGCCACCCAAAACGTGGAAAAACACGTTGCGCGCGTAAATACTTGCCGATGATGCGTATAAAATTCCGCATCTTTAGTGAATGAAAGACAGCAGAGAAGTGAAGGACTGGTTAACAGTAGTAACGAAGTAGTGGAATGGAATTTCGTGACAAAGTAAAGGACAGATACATAATTAACAGTAAAAGTTGTAAATAACTTTATCTTTTTTTAAGAAACCTGTAAATGTTTTCTATCGCTTAAAATTTAGAAGTGTATAATAAATATTTGTGTTAATTTCCTAATATTTATGGTGCTTGAACAAGGAGCCGTTTGGAAATGCACGCCTGGAAAGATAATTGCTAGTTTGTTTGTCATATATCTATAGTTTTCTAATTCCACAATTTTGGTTACGTTTGTTTTATCATGCTTTGAAGTACGTTTTTTGCGTTTAATTACAGTG
>JAGDQP010058628.1:0-12522 GCA_022664845.1 Lepisma saccharinum
GACGACGTCCAAATGTAAGATGGGTAGATGAAATCAAGCGTTTTTCAGGAGCTACATGGATGAGGATATCAGCAGACCGAGATATGTGGAAAGAAAAGGGGGAGGCCTTCATCCAGCAGTGGATAGAAAACGGCTGAATATGATGATGATGATGATATATATATATATATATATCCTATTAGCTGCAAAAGGTCTGTGATAACCTCCTGATATAGACCTACTGGGTGAGGCAGAGAAGGGCGAAGTGATTCGATAGACGCTTATTTGACATTTCACTCTTTTAAAAGTAGATCACGTAAGCACGCTAATTTTTCGGAATATTATAAGTTGTGAAAGCATATGAGCGAACGAACTGCAGTGTTGTAAACTCCACACATATTATTCTGTATCTTGCAAACGTTTCTAGATATCTCTAACAGTATGGGACAACGTTTGCTTGTTTCTAATGTATTTCTTGCTCTGATATTTCATTAAGGATCTTATTATATTATGGCAACACTGCTTACCGAGCGACCGTAGCTCAGTTGGTAGAATGTTGGCTTTGCAACTGGAAGGTAATGGGAACGATCCCAGCGGCCACCCATCCTGAGATTTTTCAGAGTTTTCCCTTAGTCTCAGCATGCAAATGACGGGATGATGCCTACAAAACTAGGTCCTGGCCGACTATCTTCTAATATCCTCTACCTGATCCTATTCCGGCATGGACATGCCTAAAGGCCATAAATAAATTGAAAATTGATTATATTTCGTTGATACTGTTTCTACCTTGCCAATGAGTTCGTTTTCTAAATTTGTCTTCAAAAATACAAAATAATTCACGAAAGCTCACTCTGCATATCATGGTTCCCAATTTGGAAGATCCAGGTTTCGAAACCAGCTGCGTGCCATGCTTGTTCTTGTTACACCAGGTTAATCCGGGATGGTGCTTTCAAATAAGATCATGGACGCCCCCCCCCCCCTCTCCCGGGTCCCATCCCAGCGTGAGCAAAAATGTTCCCTGGCCATAAATACAAGTCAATTTTTCTTTATAATTTCAAAATGATCGTTAATATTCATCCATGCCATGCCCTTGTGTTTATCTAAATAAGCCTTATCGAATAATACCCATTATAAAACAACTAATGACAGGTGGTTATATATTTGCAACGTGACAGCTACACAAAACGACTTCTACTATGAAACTATTTTCTGCTGACATTTGGGCCACTTGAAGTCACAGCAAAACAGAATTAACATGATCAAATCTTAAACTGAGGACTTGCGTTGCGATACAGCAAAGCACATAAACATGCAGAGAGACCTTTGAGAAGAAAGGCTTGGCGGAGGTGTTTCATTTGATGTTCAGCTTCGAATTTTACGTCTGACATTATCGCAGTTCAGTGGTGCAGAAAATGGGATATGGAGAGCATGACGGCGCATAGCTTCTATGATCGTGCCATTGACTGCCAATTACAGTATTTCTCGGTTTCAAGTTCTTGAGTCTGTGGGTGTGCTGCGTTAAACTCAGCACTTGAAACGGTCACCTATAACTTTGCCACGTCCTAACTAAAAGTCCCGAAACCATTTATACTGACAAGATTGGCTTATGAACATATTTCAAGCAGAATCAATTTATTAGAATAGTCTCTTAATGTGGTGTTATCCGAGGCGAGAAAGTTTCACAGGTTTCTGGATTGTAGTGATCTCTCTATACAACATGTAATATGTAATTTACGAACAGCAGTAGGTACCAAGGAAAAGATTGTACAAATTTAGTCACAACGTCTTATAGAAGCTACGCGTCTGCCATGGACCACAAGTGTTTGACAAACTACTAAATTCACAGGCACCTTGAATATGTATAAACAGTACACAGAGAGAGACTTGCATGATCTTTGCGCCTTCAAACGTGATGGCATGAAACTTCGTACAGATCTGATTAAAATAATGAAGGATAAGAAATAAAAAAAAAAAATTGCGACACTAACATTTACCTAATGTAACTAAGGGATACCTTAGTCAGGAAGGCGATTTACCACAATTTCAACCGTATTCTTCAGATAACAAAGTGACCATGTTTCGGGTGATCGGGTCGGTCCAAGATAATTGGTATTTAAGTCAATAGTCAACGCACAGCACCCGTGGTCGAATGATTCAGGTCCCAGTTTTCGGACCAGCATCCATAATTAAACGTAGATTTTTTAAATTTAATTTCTGGCCTTTAGGCATCTCAGCGTCAGGATTAGGCCAGAACAGGGTGGGGGAGAGGATGTTGGAAGGTCGAGGTGAGGGCCTATTTTGTTAGTACCATCCCGGTATTTACCTGGTGTGACTGAGGGGAAAACCTCAGTCAGGATGGTCGGCCTCCCTAATGCTAAGCCAACGCTCTACCACTGGGTCACGGAGGTTCGGTAAGTAAGCCTATATATAAATTTTACTATAAGTCCAAAAGTGATCAACATCAAAATAATTTAGTTGCATTTCACAAGATGAAAACAATTTACTTGTCTTCGATTCCTTATTGTCCTGTAAGCTTTACCGAAGTTGCTATATAAACATTTTTAACGGAAATAAAGATTGAATCAGTCATAGAAGAAAAGGACACATATGTATAGGAAATTAATATAACATGTGTCCTTTCTGCAATGACCGATTCAATTGTCAAGCGTGTCAACCAATAATTGCGGAACTAAATAATAATTAAAATAAAACAAGTAATTCACGGTAAGCCTTCCACCGTAAGTTTAGACGAAATCTCTTCGTAAAAATAAAATTATTACGCGGAGAACTAGGCTAAAAGAAGTGGTTGCTATTATGAACCGGCTGTCTGTCCGCTCACATACCGGAGTACTAAAAACTAACATTCTTGGTCCTTTTCACTTACTGTAACTGCGATCAGCAAGAGACTGGACATGCTGTAAAATATTAGTGTTATTCACAGAACAGAGAAGAAAATGATATGATTTTCTGAAAATACTGATATAAAGGTCGAGAGAAAGAACAGTACTAACCTGGAGGAAAAAGTATTAATTACGTATTGCGACTTGCGAGTCGACTACAGTAGAGACTGCCGGTAAGATGAGTTGATAGCTTTAGCACATACCTATGCGGATTCGTTGTGAGACTGCAGCAGTATCTGCGGATTCAGATCGAGGGCAGTTTGCGTGGAGTGTTATGTGTAAGTGCAAAACTCTATTAGGTAGTTTTTTTAAAAAAAACATTTATATTATTCTGTGAATGGTACATACAACTAAACGTAAGAGTGTGAGGAACAAAATCGAACGTGAGGGTGAGGGCTGAGCGAAGATGTGAGGACGAAATTGAAACATGAGGGTAAATAAAGTTTGACGAAAATAAACACTTTTCTGGGGTAGAGCCATAAAAAAAATAGCGTATTCAAATTGTTTTTATAAGGCCTCACCCCTTATCTACCTACATATATAGTCATACATTATAAATAATTCAGTTAAGATCACATCGTTCGAAAAGACGGTTCACTGTTTTGAATCGCGGAACAATATACTTTAACATGTAGCCTGTATTGAACTATATATATGAAAAAAAAAAAAAAAAAAACTATGCTCAAAATTGGAATAACAAATATCAGCTCTCTAAAATCATAACTGACATCGAATTACTTAAGCATAAAACAACTACGTAGAAGTTTGTGCAGATTCTTGCGAAAAGTCCTTGGGGGGTTATATGCATTTCTCACGCAATGTTTTTTCGACATCGATCCATGAACATATTTCAGTTCCATAACTCGTTAACTTAGTGCTATATCTTGAAGGCCACTTGAACAGCTTTCCGTGAATATAACGCAGGGAAAATATCGCGATAAACTCTCATCACGCTACTTGTGAATTATACGTTTCACATACAAAAAGACAGAGTTTCAAAATTACTCAGATCCTTAAACGCCGCTGCTCTCACAAACTACACATTAAATAGTACTGCAGAATTAAAAGCATCGCCGTACTTTCCAATAACTGCATGGCAAACAAATATAGCAATTTATGTCAAAAATACAGTAATATTTGCAAGTAATTTTCTTTGTTTGCTCACTATTAGCTAAAAGGACATTTTAAGGAGAGATTACGCCATTCTATGCAAAATGCCTTAAGATTAAGTGAATGAATTAAAATTTGGGTATTACCACAAAGAAACGGCCTAGATTTATCGACACATTTCTTTCTGACTCCCAAGAAGTTTCCTGATAGTTGTCTCTGATCTCAATAGCTTCATTTCTTAAATATCCTAATATACTGAAGTTTCTGATTGGTTCGTAGTCGTACTGCCATATTTCAGCTAACAGGAAATACTGAACCAATCACATAATTTCAGTTTACCAGGACATTAAAAATAAGGCTATGGGTGTCAGAGCCATCTACCAGTAAGGAAAGAAAATTTTTCGTAGTCAGGAAGAAACGTGTAGACAGTTGAGAATCCAAACTAATTCTCTGTGTAACGTTCTGTTTTATTTTTTGCTGTGATTCAGGCGCGCTGGCTTTGCGCTCAGCCATCCTGATTTCTCCCTCAGTCACACCAGGCTAATGAAGCAGGTATGGTACCTTCACATTAGGCATTAGTACACTTCTTTCCCCCATCGTACTTTCTCTCCCTTGGTAATAACTTGTAAATGGGTCATGTAAGATGGCTCAGATCAATCAATAAATAAGTTTTATTACGATAGGAAACTTTAACATTTTCCCAACCCCACGACAATTTATTGGCAGACAGCCTTTCATCACACCCGGATCTGTGCAGCGCTTAATTATAGCAAAGTAATAAGTTTTCCCTAGTTTGAATGGCTATGGGTCAATTCCATCATCCATATTGTGCAATATTTAAGCCAGACATGCCTCCTAAATTTTATATATTTATTCCTATATTTTCCATAAGCTATGAAAAGTATCAAGGAAAGCTGGGGTATCCATGTTGTGTTCATCCCGCAAAATCTACCGAAAGGTTATAAAATGTAATTCCAAGAGCGTACGTAGTAAACTCTACCAAAAACACCACTGCAATGCATAATAAAACCGCAATTTTAAGGTATAAAACATTAAGTCATCCTCCACGTTAAACCCAAAATTAGCCGTTTACGATACCCAAGTATTGAACGACCTGTTCACTTTGCCATACCAACAAATAGTTCAGACTCTTACTACCAGGACGCACTTTTTTTCGGACCCCCCCCCAAAAAAAAAATAAAAATAAAAACAAGAGTTTTATGGGAAAATAGAAAAACTTCTGGGGTAATTATATACATTTTATGCCGACACACCTTATACCCCCCCCCCGGAAGCCCTTAGACCCCTCCCAAAATTTACTTCTGGATACGTGCCTGCTTACTTCTTTCTGTACGCTGTACAAGTCTCGTTCACACTCCATCTTTCAGATATAACAAATTCTGATCGGAGCCAATCGGTAGAATATCTACCAAAACCTCCTAGTAATTTTGTAACATGTTAAAAAAAAAAACTAACTCTTAGGGCTCTCAAGCTCGGAGTTAGCAGAAACATTAGTGAGAGTTCAATTTCGCACAGCCCTGGTGTCGTTAAGAGGTAGACATCACGAGTTTGGGGTTTGATTACTGGTACTGACAAGATGATTTCGTCCGTCCATTCTTTAGTATATGTGCCAACGTTTTGTTTCACAATGTGATTCTGTCGTAAAGTTTCGTGTACTTTTTCTTTTTTGTTCTTGCATTCTCTTCCTTGGTTATCGTTCCTTTTGAAAATGTTTTATACATTTTATCCTTTGTGTGTGTTTATAATGCTTCAATTATTTGCATAAACAAACGTAATGTACTACGTAATTTTGCACATTAAATAAAGGGAAAAGAAGTAAGAATGCGAGAACAAAGTGGAACGTTTTGTCAAACCTAGGATTCGAACGCCAGACCTCTGGCACATAACACCAATTCTTTACCACATATACCACAAAGACTATGCGAAAGGAAGTTCAGACAAATGCTTCTATCAACTCTCCGTGAGCGAGTCACTTTATTAATGACACCACTACAATTGTTATTAACATTAACTAACACCTTTCCAGTGCGCGAGACACTTTTTCACAACTTTATTATTGCACGGTAACACTTAAAAAATATTTCAGTTTTGTTTGATACTCTATCAATTTACCAAGTTTGCCTCCGATCATTACATCTGAAAGGTCGCGTATAGCTTAAACGCAATAACCGTTTTCACCACTGACATGTTTCTTGTGATCTATGATGCACGTAACGAATGATACACACGTGACACAACCGAAGTACTACACTCGGGTCCTCTTATTAATGCAGAAGCCGTCACCTCTTATAGAAGGGTAACTTTTTTTCTGTCCACTAATAACTTACTAATGAAATGTTGTTTCGTTGCAAACTTTACTATATGTATAGCAGGGGGAGGGGGCTCATCGTACATATTATTAAATATAAACGTTACACTTTAGATTGACTGGTTTATACGTTTTCATTGTAAGATAAGCAGGTTTAAAGCGAAATCATAATACTGTACTTACGAAGTTCGAAATTAAGTGACTAACACATAACCACTGGAAATGCTGAGACGCCCATCCAAATTACGTACCTAGAATATAAACAAGAGGAGTCAGTAAACAAGTGAATTAAATACACACGCTTTAATTATTACATTGAATTTGAAATAATTAGCTATCAAGGAGTACAACAGGTATTTTAATATCGGAGTTTAAATATGGTGTATAATAATATGCCAATCAGGGCAGACTCTTTAATCTTGCTTCCTTTCCCCCTCCCCGACACACTTCGTGAACTGGCGACGAGCCTGAAAACATCTGAATTCGAATCAGATTCGTTTCTTTACTATACAGGAACTGACTACGAATTGTGCAGTCCGGGTCCAAATCCCGGCCAGAACGTTGGAGACTTTTCTCGCAGTGTTTCCATGCTTGGTGTTTTGAGGTACACTCAAGCCTCCTATCAAATTGAGTTTCCTTGATATTCTTGGCCACCTTGGGAAGATAAAGGCGGTCGAGCGTGGGACTGACCACATCACTTCTTATCTTCACATCCCCATGCGTCATACGCATCACACAAAGGGTAGCTTTATCTTTTTTAACCGACATAAACAAGAACCCTTTTATATGCAATGCCACAAAGGCTACTGAAACAACAACGGAACACCTACACACGCCCCAACACGGTTTAGGTTGACTTTACGGCATTTAGGCATCTATGGCTCAGACAGAGAGGGCAGAATGCGGGAAGGGTTAAGCCAGGGCCTTACTTAAAGGTGTCATCCCGGCATTTCCCTGATGGGACTGAGGAAAACCCCAGTCAGGATGGTCAGCCACATTGAGCCCAAGACCTCGCGAACAATATACCAACTGAGGTAAATGCCCCTCGGTAGAACATAATTTCATTAATTTGGGAACACTAGTCTAGCTAGCATTATCTTCAGACTCCTAAAATATATTAATAAGATCCAGACACAAAGAACAGCATTATAAATACAACCTCCTGTCTATCCTTTCACCTTTTCTCCTTCCATGCTCGAGACTAAGGTGAACCTTTCTTAATGCGAACGGTCTCGCTACAAAGTAACGCAAATAGCACAATGAGTAGGAAATAAAAACATACCGTTATGTAACAACAGCTGTTTTCAAGATGCAGGTGTACCTGGCTTACAGCAAATGAAATTCACTCGTCACACTGCCTCTCGCATCGACCAACATTTGCTCGGCTAAAGCAAGAAACAATATGCCAAACAATTTTACACCAATTGAACAACACAAACACAAGTCTCATGCAAATGTCAACTTCAACATTAAGAACGCAACCACATGAGTGCTTTGAACACGCAGATACAATGTAATTTATAAAATGTTACTGTTGGTACTGAGTTTCAAATCTAAATTAAAGAACGATTCATATGTTTTTTTAAAAAAATGCAAGGGGTTAAGAATTACCGTTCAATTAATATACTGATAGATTTTAACGTACAAATGTTCATAAGGAATTATTAGAAAAAATATTAATACTACTTTTAATACCGTATTAACTCGGATATAAGCGCCCCCTAAAACAATGGGTTGGTTTTGAGAATCCGTTTACTATGCGAATATATCCATCCCTTTACGATAACTATACAACATTCATTAATGGCTCGTTATTGGTTGCAAAACCAGTGAGTTGATAGAAGTAACTATCCAGATATAGTACATTTGTCCATTCTGAAAAATACGCTTGAACATGCAGTATTACGAACTGGAAAATTACCGAAATTTTTGTATACCGGTAATTTCTATATACTGGTACTCATGTTGTCGTAAAGTTATTATTATTATTATTATTATTATGTGCATTTATCGTAAAAATAAAATAAGCTAAAAAAAAACTACGGTAAGAAAAAATATCTATTTCTACCCCTTGTGAGAAAACGTATTATGTAATTATAAGCGCCTCTCAAGCATTCTGTACATTCTGGAAAAATGGATCGCTATATATTTATGTAAATATGGTGCTTGCTTTTCGGATGAGGGGTTACCCTTATAGTCTCAAATTTGAAGAATACGTATTATGACTTAAAACGAGTTAAGGAAGTACTTTCAAAGGAAACATTTGATTCTGCAGAAAAGTACACAAGACTTAATAAGTCCTCTAGTAATCCACCTAAAATATCATGTTGAACGTCCAAGGCCAACATACGACTTACATTTCGTTTTTCAACAATAACAACAACGACGACGACAAAAAAACTTTTTAAAGACTTTTCTTAAACAATTCGTACTAAAAAGTAAAAAATAATTTGGTTTATGCATGACTAAAAAGAAACACATGAGGGGAGCTCCCATGCTTTTCTGCTTAATCGTGCATAAACCAAATTATTGTTTACTTTTTAGTACGAATTGTTTAAGAAAATTATGTCTTTAAGAAGTTTTTTAAATTACTTTTTTCGAGTTATTTCGATATTCGGATACTTTTTCTCAAGCTGTCAAATCCTAAAGTGTTCTGCAACCAGTCAAAACCCAATATCCTTGCAGGCTAGTATTTATTTTAGGATAAAGAAGTCCATAAACTTATTTTAAAAAACATTAAAATCTGCTTTTCAGATATATAGAAATATATGAAAGCATTAACGGAATATTGTATTGTCATCCGACTTACGTCGCTGTGTAAAATTTCATCATTCTATGACGTCGAAAAATGAGTTAACGTTGCAAGATTTGAGGACACCACGAACCATTGTGAACTGAAGAAAATAATGTACTAATAATCTTTCTCCTCCAACCCCCCACCCCCACCCGCACTTATATGATTTCACCCATCATATTGATATTATCTAATTACGATTCGAACAAGTCATAATTCGTGGGACAACTGGTTTCGAAGCAGCATTCATTAAAAACCTATATCTAAAAAATCTAATAAAAACCTCGTGCCGAAACAGCCATAGAAGAATAAACTGACAAGCTGAAATCAGAATAAGTTTTTTTATTTTTTTTATTTATTTCAGCCCTTTACTCAGGCCGTATGGATAATGATGGGAGAATTGGTGGAATGACGAAAGTGGGAGGAAACGGAAGAACACCGAGAAAATCCACGCACACGGCGTTTGTTCACCACAAGCTCACATGGCATAAGCTAGAATCCCAAGTACCAAGATGTAAGCGCTCTACCACTGAGCCTCCGCGGCCCATCTGAAATTGGAAGATGGAGCTTACGTTAAAGTTGTTTCACTTTGACTTTACAGTACGCTTGTTATTATGATAAGAAATAAATACTTTTAACTACATAAAGCTTGGAACATATTAGAGAATCAAATTATCCAAAAAGCTTATTATCTATCATCTTCCTACAAGTTGTTCCATATTTGCACCTTCAAAAAGAAATGCCACAAAATGCGAAAACAGAAATGAGAACTCTCTGGCGGCCTATTCAACAATTATACAGTAAGAATTTTCGAATGACTCAAACGACCAGTTATCTGGACTCCAGATTACAATCGTTCGCACCAAATCTCACGAACACCATCTAACGGGAAACAAGAAACGGATAATAGGGACATTATTGAAGAAAACATTCTTTAAAATGTGCACGGCAACAGTCACGCTAAAGTACCACATGCTAGCACAGGCAGGCCCGCATCGTGACCTAGGTCAGAGAGGCCACTAGTTCATGCAAGGAGTAGGTGAGAACAGCTGTTCTGACCACAATGTTTTATGTAAAACATTTTCAGAACTACATTCTCATGTTCGCACACCTTGACAACCTCTTCCGTTTCAACGGGTCATTTTAGTTAGGTTTTTACCTCTTAACACACAATAATTCGTGTTGTAAATCACTCTGTGTGAGTGTGTGTGAATTCTTTTTTTTTTTTCCCTCACACATTTCCTTATGTTAATAAAGCTTTTTTTTTAAAAAAGTGAACTGTTACTGTTCAACAGGATATATCAAAACTCGACTGTAACAAAAACGATGAAGAGATTCTACAAGCAAAAGTTAAAATGTTAAAAAATTGGAAACAGAAAGACAAAAATTGTGGTTAAACAAAAAAAGATTTACATATTGCTGCTAATTTACGGTGTTGTTTTCTACAATAACAAATCGCATGTCACACACCAAATTAACATAACTTAACAAATGTCAAGTTATATTAGACTTCAAACTACCCCCTTTTTTCCCCCCTCTCTAGTGATGATATCGCACCAGTCCAACTAGCTTACGTCTTGAGTCCTATGCCTGTGAAAAGTACAATTAAAATTACGCAGAGATTTTGCGAATAACACACAAAAATATTAGACTTGAATTCCGATTGACGTAGCATTCGGAAGGTCGTGGGTTCGATCCCAGCGGCCAACCATTCTGACTGAGGTTTTTCCTCAGTCACACCAGGCAAATGACGGGATGGCACTTCAACATAGGCCCTGGCTGACATCTTCCCGAATGCTTTCTCCTCCCCTATCCCGTCCTGAAGGCCATAAATAAAATGCAAATTTGAATTCCGGTGTTTGGTGGATTGAATAATTATTTATTGTTTCTTTCTTTCTTTGACGTTTGAAACGCATAGAAAAGTCAAGTAAAACATACAATTATTCATACAAGTCACATATTGAAATCTGATATCTTACAACAAGCTAGTATGATCAACGTAACCTTTAATGTATATTTCTTAAGGTGTCTTCTATTTCAAGAAAATTATAATCTCCACCTTCCTTCAATACTTTTTTAAGTTTAAGTTTATATTGTGAGATATTGAGAGATCTTACACTATCCGGCAATAAGTTGTACATTTTTATTCCAACCTTTATATAGCTATTAGACGTTTTCGTTAGTCTAAGCCTAGGTATATTTAGATTCTTGGAATATCTAGTGTTATATTGATGAATGTCTGCTCTTAAATTGTAGTGTGCTATATTGCTTCTGATATAAACAAGGCATTGATACACATACATACAAGATAAAGTCATAATTTTTAAGTGTTTGAATGCATCTCTACAGGATTCTCTCGGATTCAAACCTACAATACATCGTACAGCAGCCTTTTGTACTTTAAAAGCTTCATCTACATTGATTGCATTGCCCCAAAATAATAGACCATAAGAGAGTTTAGAGTGTACATAGGCATAATATGAATACAACAGGTAATTATAAGGTACCAAAAACTTAAGTCGTCTTAACAAATATAAGTTTTTTGTTAAGTCCTTACAGAGACTCTCAATATGATAGGACCATACTAATTTTGAGTCCAAATAAAGCCCAAGCAATTTAGCACTTTTAAATTTAGTCTGAGCTGACAAATCATTGTTCAGTGAGCAACAAATAGATATTGTTTTCGAGTCATTGATAATGAGATCGTTGTTTTTGCACCATTTCCTTACTAAATTTAAGTTGAAGGCAGAAAGCCTATTAATCTCAGCCATTTCTTTACCATCGCAGATAATGGTTGTATCGTCCGCGTATAAGACTGATGTACATTGTAAAAAATCAGGGAGGTCATTAATATATATAACAAAAAGCAATGGGCCAAGAATAGAACCCTGTGGCACACCTCTAGCTACAAACCTAGCATCCGATCTCTTTCCAAACATAGATACTATCTGTTTTCTATTTACAAGATAAGACTTTATTAGATTTAAGGGGCCACCATGTACTCCATAAACAGACAGCTTTTCCAACAAAATTTCGTGTGAAATGGTGTCAAATGCACGCTTTAAATCAAGCAAAGTTATTTCTGTGCTTTTCTTATCTTCAAAACAGTCCAAGATATGAGATACAACATTATCAAGAGCCTTTATAGTATTCGATCCTGGCTTAAAACCAAATTGTGAGCACGAGAATAACTTATTACCCTCAAAGTAACTTTCAAGTTGATTCTTTATACTCCATTCGAGTAATTTAGCAAAGATGGGAAGAAGAGAGATCGGACGATAATTAGCCGGGTCCGATCTGCTCCCCTTATTTTTATAAATTGGAACTATCAATGCAGTTTTCAAACAATCAGGAAAAACACATTCTGAGAGGGACCAGTTAATTAATTGAACAAGTGGGAAAATAATAAC
>JAGDQP010058629.1:0-12522 GCA_022664845.1 Lepisma saccharinum
TTGCTTTCATGCACGTGACTAGGCCTATCGGAGAATAATACGAAAAATCGTTGGCTAAGACCAAGCTCGTGCATGACAAATTCCGTTGATTACGTTAACACTGGTAGCTGTACTCACAGAAAATCAGTGAGCACTGACACAATGAATAATCGAAATCTCATATGAATCTTAGTTTCGACGTTTTGATCTCCATTTTCACGGGCAAAATGCATAGGAAAACCTCTTCCTTTCTTTTCTGTGTTAGCTTTTGTTTGCGATCGTTTATTGTCACTATATTCAATGACCGAGATTTATGATCCGTGCAGTTTTCCCTTAACGTTGTTTTAAAACGATTGCGGTAATATTCTTTCATTTGTTCAGGTACTTTGGTGGAGTTTCCTGAATGCTAATCACCACAACTTGATTGTATTTTAACTGTTTTACAGCTGTACTGATAGGGTCAGTCACAAACAGAAACAAACAGGTTCTAGTTTCCACTCAGGAAGTGGACTGTGTTGTTGTTGTTGTGGGTGTGATTGTTATTTAAACAACTCCCTTGTGAACTCGTTTTAATACCACTTTTTCTTTAAATGACAGTTTTAAGAGGATGTGTGTTCCTATTGACTTGTTGTTAGCATGCATCAGTACGTATTTCTGTATTTGTGGCAAATTTGTGTGTGTAAATAATATTCAAATAAATATCCACCAATCGGCTCATCCAACCTAGTTGTACTTCCGAGCTGTGGTGGCACGTGCGGCCTAAGCCCGTCTCAAGGGATGACCAATCTTGGTGAACACATTGAATACGCAAAGGAATGGGGACAATGGTGACATCAAACTTGTGTCAGTGGGTGGACCACAGGTGAGCTATGAAATTTTTGAATGGATCTTTTCTCAAAAGGAACATTAGTAAAATCAATATATCGGCATTAATAGTGTAAATTATATATTTTTCAGTTACAGTGGGTTTTAACTTTATCCATGTAGAGTAGGTCTGTTTACTATGTGGTAGATACTCGCCCTTGGCGTCGCACCTGATTGGGAAAGAGCATCTCTATACAGAGTGTCCCCGAAATAATTGTACAAGCTTTGGCAGGTAATTATTTACATCGAAATAAGAAAAAGAGTCCTTCATAGAAATTCATGATTAGCTTCTTGATTACATTATGCATAGTTTAGGTGATCCGTGAGTTCAAAGTGACAGTGGCATTGTCACAAATGACGTCAGATCTCGACGCATAATAACGTAAGCGATTTCAGTTTAGCAAATCACGCTAGGAAATAGTACCCGATAGCATCATCAATTTAGCAATGTGTTTGATTAAGGGAAAGTCACATACACAGATTTCTCAGCTAAGAATTTCATTGTCAAGGAATTAATTGGTTTAATAGGGCAAGCATAGAAATCCACTCTAAACTGTATTCTTCAATCGTAAACATAACTATTAAATAGATGTATTTAGGAGTTTTTTTTTATATATATTTAAATTAAGGAGTCCTTTAAGTTGGAAAGTCTATGATAAAATATCTGTTATCAAAAATGCTTTTTAAAATCATTTCTCTGGAATAATGCCAAAAAATAAGAATAATAATTCTTGATTTTCTCGCCTTCTTTTATTATTCTGAAGCATGACCTAACTTTGCATTATCCTGCCGACTATTCTGATTAAAGCTTATCCAAATTCTCGCAGCCCAATCATGTGCAAGTAGTACGTAACTCTGTTTAAGTAAAAGAAACTCTCTTAGGAACATATGACAACTCTACGATATATATTTTTCAATTTTACACGTTTCCAAAACCAGGAAAAGAAATCATGCCTCTTGGATGGAAAGTTAATCAAAATATGCAATAGCACTCACCGAGCAACCGTAGCTCAGTTCATAGAGTATTTGCTTCGCTTTCGGGAGGTTGGTCAGACCCAGCACCCGACCGACTGAGGCTTTCCATGGGTTTTCTGTCACACCAGGCAAATGTCGAGATCGTATCTTAAACCTAGGATCAGGCCGATTACTTCCCGCATCCTGTCCCCTACCCTAGACAGCCCTGTGCCATAGATGCCATAGGTCATAAATGGATTCAACTCAATAGCACCACGCGTGTACCACAGGAGTATACGAAGAATAAGGACAGGTTTCACGGGAACATTACTTTAAAGCCTCTGCAGTATCTTAAGGCAGTAGTTCTTCCCAAGGAGAAAGGAACGGGTTAGATATTGATTATGTTCTTAACTCAATGGGCGTCAAAGCATTAGCCTACATGACAGACGGATACCTCGAAATGACGGACCGCTGAGTACGATCCCTCGTTTAGTCACGGCTTTAAAATAGTTTGGGGACGAACATAACCCTCAGCGATGTACTGCTCTTACATAGGAACCTTCTCATCTGGCGAAAATTGTGAACAATTACAATTGCTATTATAATTACTTCTGATAAGAATGAGCATAGTTGATTTGGCGCCTCGGCAGGAAATATTCCTCAATAGAAGAAACATGCTATTAAACTTCTGCTTCCACTCATTAGTTTTTCGATAATTTTAATAATTTTTCTCCAATATTCTCAAAGTTCATATCTTTTTCTTAACTTACATTTATGGATCAGATAGACAGTTAGACAGCTATGACCTAAGTATGACACATGTCTTGGGAATTATATCCCACAGCGAGCGCTCTTTCAGGAAGAGGGAAAAAGGTAGCGGCCAGGACCATTGTCTAGGTGCTATGCCGATATTTGCCTAGTGAAGCTGAAACAAACCATGGAAAACATCAATCAGTAACTTAGCAGTACTTCTTGAACCTGTATGTCTCCCCAATGCCGATCGAGAGTCCGTGAACGTAACCACTGAAATACGGAAGCTGGAAATGTTTTATTTCTTGCTATTCTACAAAGTAGATTAATATTCAATCCGTTATTTGACTTAATAATTTCCATCAACGAAGCCCTATCCAAGCCCAACGAGATCAACGAAATTCTTTATTAGTTTCATAATATTACAAATTACAATACTTTTGTGTTGACTAGAGCATGTTGTTATTGTTGTTCTTTATTATTATTACTACCACCAATAATAATTATAGTAATGCAAAAGATGCTGTAATATTTTGTGCACCACCTGAAGTCCAGACCACGAGCCGCCACTGTTATATTGTCATATCGATATGCACTTGTATGCATTTATTTTAAATTTCCTTCATTATTTTAAAACAAAAAGGAGTTTTCAGGCTATTGCATTAATAGGCTAAACTAATGTCATACGCCATTATTTGTGACTATAACACATTTACGGCAAAACTAATTTCAGAAACGTGTTTCCCGTAAAATGCTAGCCCAGAATGATATATTACACGATCCACTTCCCATTTAAGAAAACCAATCGAGATTCAATATGGCGGCCGAGAAGAACTACCCTCCAACATGTAGAGCCTTCCACCCAATACCCATTGCTATGTATTTACTTTCCATTTCTTTCAGCATTTTACAAATATAAAGGTATTTCCACACTTTTTCTTCACTCTTCAGAAACAAGAATCTGAATATTATATCACTAATATATCCTCAAAGTAATGGCGCTCGAGTTACCAAAATTTGCATGTGCACATATTTTGACATTCTAACCATGATGGAAAAATAAAATATAGAACTTTTTTCTGCCCAACAGTATGTTTGCTTGTCAGTAGATACAAGGAATTGAGATTGCTTTATTGTTCTGTTGCATATTCTACACAAAACATGTCTCATTTCTAACAGTTCACACTTCTAATATTATTTTGTTGACGAGACAGTAATTGCAATTTCTTTCCATTTGTTTTCCCAAATGCATAAATATAATCTCTTCATTTTCTAAGGAAAACGTAATATGCTCAGAAGACAGTATTAAAAAAATATCCAAATATCAGACTGTAGGGTAAAGGCACCAAATGTAAGACCCCTTTTTATTATACTGTATTTATGAAAGGATCAAGAAAGATAATAGATCGAACAAATTGCAAATGTAATTGTTATATATTGATCCATCAAATGCATAAATGGTACATGTGTATCTAAAGTATAGTTTTTGAAACGAAACCAAAATCATACAAGATTGTAATTAAAAAAAATGGCGCCTAATATGAGACCCCATACATTTCGTATCCAAATATGACTCGTATTACTTTGATTTCTGACACTGTGGGCAGATAAAACTAAAAGCTTTAGCTCCGCAATGCTCGTGTGCCTATCCGTAACAACATAAGCATCGAACCCGTCGCCGCTGAAGGCTGGCAGATAATCACGCTTTATAAGTTGACGAGGTAATAAGTTTTTAATTCCTAGTTCGACGAAGTTTCTCGGTATTCACGTACCTTCGAATCATAGTGGGAAGAGGCCTAATATCTGTAGGGCCCTCCCTATCTTATTTTAGAATCCCTTGAGGTTTCATATTAGGAGCTTCAGAGCCCTCCATTATAAAATCTGGAATAGCAACCTTGGAGCCCGTTAGACTGCCTTGAACAGATTTGTCATTCTTTCTAGTACTAGTGACAAATCAAATGATGCAATGGAACAGTTTATTGTAATTTACCTGTACATACAAAAGAGTATCGAAGTCCACCTTATAGAAAACTCTTGCGGTATCAGCACACAAACATTTTTTTTCATCCGTTTTTTCTTCATAATCACAGCAACTAGACAGTAATTGGGATACCTATTATGTTAGAAGTTTTCGCAGTTATCAACGAAGTACAGAACATATTTACGCAGTTAGCTCGGAGTCTCAGACGGTCTCATATTCGGTGACTTCGTATTTGATACCTATTGTTAGCCTACTCATTGCTCTATCTGCTGAACAGCAGTTGTGACTGCTATGGAAGGAAAAAATCGATACATTATAACCAGTTTTGGAAATCCAGACAATTGTGTCAAAAGTCTGTAAGATTTTTGAAATCCTTACGTAACAAGTCACCTGCATGTGAAGTAGCTGTAGAATTATCACCGTTGTCGGAAGCAACATCCATAGAAACAGAGAATCTTACTAGCAACTCTGAAATATCAATAGAATCTGTAGCAGAAAGATAAATCTCACGAAAACAGTTAAGCTTGGAAGCCTCTAATATCAGTTGTTGAAAAAATGCACCTTTTTTTAAACAAACTTTTTTGTGTAAAGTGCCGCATCTGTTTAAATATTTTAAGTGAATATTGAACTTAAGTGAATAAGTGAAAACTTGTCTTCAAGTTAAATAATCAAAGAATCAAAAAAATCTCAAATAAACGTCAATCTGTAATTTTTCCAAGAGATCAGTTGATGCAGTCATCTAACCTAAGTTCACCAAAGCCTCTTCTTTCTTGAAACTTGCTTCTTTTTGTTGGTCCTTTCACAGCCAGAGATCATACATATTCCCTGGGCTCGAAATGAACCGGAACAGACCGGAACGCCGTTACGGTTCGTGAATATCTGAAATCTTCCTGTTCCGTCTCGTCAATATGAAAATCACAGACAGGAAAAGAACAATAGCATGTTCACCAAAGTCTTGCATCTTTTGGTGATTGATTCTTTGCTGTTCAATCTTTTTTTTTTTTTTTTTTAACTTTCCTCAGATGTCTGCTGTTATGGTTCTGAATGGTTGAATAATGTTTATGACGAGACATTAAAACGTAAATATGATCCAAAAGTGCAAGCAAATCTTTCATTTCCTTAGAACTTTCAATAGAGTCCATCATCAAACTTCAATAGACACACCTACAGAGATGTTCTATATTCATTTCGTATTAGATTTTCAAGTCCACTGCAAGAACCTTGCGTGTTTCCAGCACCATCCATGTTCTGACCTACTAACTGTAAGTGATTGAATTGATATTCATTAACTCTACAACTTCTAATAATCTTTTCCTAGGTCAGATTATGTATGTTCATGTGTATCTCACACATTCCCAGAGATCCATTTTGTAGAAGTACTGAGTTACTTCCAGAATAGCTTGACAAGTACAAGTGTGAGGCGTAATTTCTTTTCAGTCCCACCTGTCTAGATTGTATTGAGTTCAATTGCCAAAATTGACTGAAGACAATTACGAATAAATGTTTGTGTAGCTGGCTGTGTCATGTTATGTGTTTGGTAGAGCATAAATATTTAATTACGTGTTAGAATTAGGGAAAGAACTAATTCAACTAGAAATGGCACCATATTAAATAATACGACTCTTTTAAGATTAATGCCGAACAAGATTTAGAATATGACAAATTCCATGTTTACAACTAATCAATAAAGTATTTGTAACATTCGTGGTTTAAACTATTTATGTGTTAAATATTTGTGCTTGATAAATAAGACAGTCAAACAGTCAGTAGTCATGGCCACCATCCTTCTGACAATCAGACCACAAATTAGGAAGAAATTGCGTTACCGTGGAATTGAAAGTACCAACCCTTACATATTCCCCAGGTTATTTGTGAAGAAATTCAGAGATATGTCCCTTTATAATTGAGAACGTTTGACTACAAACCAAGCGTACTCACGACTAAAAACTACGTTCTTTTTATTTCATACAAGAACATATTACAATAGAAAGTATGCTGATTGTTTTGAAAGCTATTGCCGTTTAGTTCTTTAGTGTACTAGAGAAAATGTATGGAAGTTTATTTGTAGCAGTCTAAAATGGATTCACAGCATCCTGGATTGAAATCCATAAGCATCCCAGGACCTTGAATTATCCCGATTTTTCGATTAGTGAATTGTGCTGTACAATCCATTTTCCTGTAAATTTTCGACTTCCCTGCGGCAATAAACCTGATTAATTTCCTATATTTTATCTACTCATCCTATTTCTTTGAATAAGAACGAAAAAAGAACTGAATTTTTGTACGTATCTCGTCTGTTATAGATAGATGTGAGATTACACAAACTACATTACTGAGTAGTGTTTTTTACTTACAAATCATTATTAACAACTGCTTTACAACAACGATAACAATTACCCAACATCACTATGAAAATTAAGTACTTTTTAGTTTTGTTTCCTCTTTGAATAAGTTTTACTTTTGTGTCTTGTTTCGTCCTGAACAGCCTTTTCTCCTTTTGGACCTGCTAGAGATATTTTCTTCTTCGTGCTCTTGTACTATTACTACTACTATTACTACTAATACTGTAAGTCGCTAATTAGCTCACAGTACTTTGTAGACACGGCATGTAGCAAAAAAATTAGCATAGTAATTTTAATGAAATTTAGACCAGTGATCTGAGTTTGAAGAACATTGATCCAAGTCATTGTCCTACAGCTTAAAACAGAACACTAGTATTTTCGAGTAAAAATTAGAATCTACTAGTTAATAAATAGTTTGGCGCAACAAAATGAAACCATAGAAACACAGAATGAGATATATGATATTATATTGCCTTACTAAAATAAAATAGCAATGAAAGCAGTGTTGTTTGTTTCAATCAGAAGTGTATGTCAGCGTGTAATAAACAGAGGCGTCATTTAGGTGAGGCAGGGGGGCAATTGCCCTCCCCTCTGAGGTTGAGGATAAATAAACAAACTAAAACGTAAAAAATAATAATTAAAAAGTTAAACTGACATAAAAACACACTGAAAAGTAGATCCATCTTTTGTAAGAGTTCGGAACCAAATTTGTAAATAAAACAACGCAATATATGTTAGTGATTTCTAATCGCCTGTTACAGTAATTAATCCGGCATCGACCTGATACAAAAAATCGAATATGAGAAAAAGATTTTAAAAGTAGTTTTTATTTTTATTTAGGGCCTATGGTGCACTTTTGAGTCGGGTGTCTATCTTAGTCTTATTAGAAAGAAGTTTATATACTCTTTTCCTTTCGTATTAGTACCGTTAAAGAATAATTCTACATTACCTCTACTTGGAGTTAAAATTTTATCACCGAGAAATTCTGTGGGGCGACTGTCCAACAGGCTTATCTTAACTTACCATTGACTAGACTTATCATAACAGTGATTCACTAGTACGCCGTGAAATTGTTTGCCTCCCCATGTCGCCCCGCGAGAACACAAATATTTTAATTAAAATCGCAAAATAAAGGAAAAGTTAAATAGAAATTGAATATCTTTAAGAATTTTATTTATTAATACAAAAGGAACAGTGCATTGTAAGTAAAAAATTGGAATTGTTAGTTATTGAGTCAATAGTTCATTTTGTAATTAAGTACCAGTTTGTTTATTTCGGAACCATCACAATTTGTATTCCAGTTTGGGTTCTTAGTTTTATAGCATGGTACTTACTCCCTTAGCGTGTATAAGTACCAATTTTGAATCCCTTATAGTGAGGCTAATTGCTGTATAAGTTTATGATATTTGCGGTTTTTAGCTCATTTCTTGTGATTCTTGTTTCAGAGTACTGCCGTGTGAAGTCATAACTCTGTGACCTCTACTTGATGTTTCTTTGTTTTCTGGTTGGTTAATGTCTATTGTCCTCGATAGCACCAATGTGACTGTATTCCGATGTTTATATTGTTAATGGCATTTTTTTTGTCATTGTATAAGTATTCGCAATTAGTGCTTTGTTGTTGAATTGTTAACGTTTAAAGTAAGTCAGTCGAGTTTTAAGGACTGGACCTTGAGATTATTGGTAAAATGGACTCCAAAACTTTGTTTCATGAACCTCTACGAGGATTGAGCCTGTGACCTCGCGTATAGTAGAGGAGCGCAAATTCCACTTATCTAAAAACAAGTTCTGGTTTTCCTTAAAACGCGTGGTAGTCTTAAAGGAGTTTTTTTTTTAAATATAAGTTTTGTCTTCCCTCTCCGTGAGACCTGAAAACTTTTTGTTCAGAAAAAGTCCAGTGCTTTTGTCTTTGCTGCGGTCTATGGTTTCCCCGATTTTGTAGGTTCAGTGTAGAAATATTTTTTTCTTTTTTACATATTTCGATGTGCAGATCCAATTTTTATTTAAGTTGTGGAATCCCATCATTATAAGAGTTTTGCCATCATAATGTTTACTTCGTCTGCTACATCATGAAGAATCTCGTCAGTTAGGTGGTTGAGTTCTCGTGGAGTTTTTGTTACCGACAAGACTCTAAGCTGTTTCTGCCTTTTTCGATGATAACTTATTTACTGAGTCTCTTCCTTCTACTAGCCTGTCTGTGTCAGCAGATGTAAGAATTCGGCTCTAGCCCGATTTGTTTCTGGATTGTTTAGTAGTTTCCACCTCAAGTCGCTAAACTTAGTATATTTCTGCAGTATAGAAGGCTGCTTTAATCGGCTATTTATTCTTATCTTGCTGTGAATTTTTGTTACATTAACGATCACCATTTCCTGTAACGATTTTTTTTTTCTATTTTAAAAAGGCTGAAAAACTATCAAACTACCTTCCGTCATCAATTTCCGATGATCGACTCTCCTCGTTGATGATTTGACTGTGGAGCGGAAAATTTGTATTCACGCTTTTGTTACAATGATTGCTAAACATGAAGTTATGACGTTACCCTTTGATACATTAGAGTTTTTCATCTGCTGTAAACAATACTTTACAAAAAGTTAACAAGTGAATTACGTATATGCAGAGTATGAAGTAAAACATACGAGTGGAAATAGGTGGGATACGCCAAGCTATTAATCATATAAGATCTTTCCTAAATGATTTAGAGCCTCCCCCCCACCTCCCCCAAGCAAAAACTGAAATAACGTCCTTGGTAATAAAGTGTATTACGAAGTTAACGTTGTTGAAGTAGTTGCGAGTTTCTCGTTACAAATAGTTTAATTCCAGGTTAGGATTCATTAAGAGAAGCTCGAGAAAACCAGATAAAATGTCAAGTTCTGATATTTTGAAAACAGGGCAAAATATTTATAGACACTATTATCATAATCTGTTCACATTCTGCCTTTCCTTTGGAAAATTGTTTCTCTGTGCATATATTTTTTTTTTTTACTCAGAACCAGTTTCAACTTATACAGGATATCTTTCCTGAACACTGTCTAATTTGCTTTTATTTAGGGCCT
This sequence comes from Lepisma saccharinum, assembly GCA_022664845.1. Taxonomy (NCBI): domain Eukaryota; kingdom Metazoa; phylum Arthropoda; class Insecta; order Zygentoma; family Lepismatidae; genus Lepisma; species Lepisma saccharinum. Next base: position 9,921 of record JAGDQP010058629.1, read on the forward strand.
TGCAGTGATTCCGCCAGACCCTCCCCTGTGGGGGTGTCTTCTCCAAATCCTCGAGAGCACCCACCAACTTAAAAAAAATACGGTCAAAAATCGATACAAACCGTGCAAAACTCCACTTGCAAAGTAGACCCTCCCTACTTCGACTTTACACTCCCGAAACTAAAAATCCTGGCGGAATCCCTGGGTATTTCAAGTCACAAATGAATTTGCTAGAGCTTAACAACCAGAAGGTCTTCGAGCGATTCAACATCTTGGGTGATGTTTTTTTTTTCAGTGGTTTTCCTCAGTCACACCTGGCAAATGTTGTGATTGTAGCTACAAACCAAGTCTTGGCTAACTGTCTCCCAATATCCTCCCCCCACCATATCCCTGAGACGCCCATGAGGGTCACAAAATAATAATAATAATAATAAATAATAATAATAAGAAGAAAAACAGAAATACTCTATGGGCAGTTGCACATTCATAGCTGTCAGTGATTACTCACGTGATTAGCAACTGAAGTTCTATTAGCTGGTTCGTCATTTTCCTCAAACAGTGTATAGACATAAAATTCCATTCATTTATTGTCTGTAGTGTTATCTAATGTGAATCGCGGTACTAAGAGCACTGTACAGCTTGTAGAAGTTTAAATATGAAGAAGTAGAGAAATCAACAGATTCAGATCAACTGTTGTAATAATCTCTTATTCAGGTTAGTTATGTCAAAATCGTTATCTACTGAGACAGTAACAGTCATGGCTAAGGTGCAATACTTTTAGATAAAAGAAGAAATGAAATCACGATGCGAGCACTATTAATTTTAATGAAGTTTACGAAGTCCGAGCTGGTTCGTTTCGTACGTGAACGAAATTAACTGAAAATGAGTTTCCGAACGGCTAACTAAATTAACCAGCTTAACGAAAATGTTTTTGGCACTCATGGTGAGAGAATGAGATTTACATGTTAAATTCATTCGGGATTTCCGAACAGACCCCTTATGCTATGTTCCATTCAATTTCGTTTTGCACCCTTATCCAAATTAAAGCATTATTTTTAATTTTATCTGCATATGTCACTCGAGTTTGAAAACAGCCTAAAACTATCCTCGCGCAGTGCAAGTAAGGAATAGAAGCCAAGTAGATAGAAGCAAAATAACATTGTGAAAATTTATAATTCATCAATGTTAGTCACTTTATGTTCTCTTCTTGTTTTTAGAATCGCATATTCTAATGCAAGCTTAAAGAGTAGTGGTGACGTGACAAGGCATCACTTTGCTTCAATCCACTGTGAACCTAAAAACTATCATATACAGTATATTATCTGTGCGTATTCTGTTTAGATATATCTTCACTAGTTGAGTAAGTTCTTTTTTTTATCAGAATTCCGAACCGTAGCCCTCCCCCTTAACTCTCTAACACACACCCCAACTTAAAACTCTTACGGTTATAAATATTTATATACGAAGTAGTTGCATAGCTTGTCTAATAAGTTTAATAAAAATTTGGTTTAACAGGGGCGTAATTAAAGGTTTATTATTGCGCTTTAGTAGTGTGTTTATAGGTCTACTACTGTGTGCACAACACTAAATTTTATTTAAACTTCGACGTTAATATACTGTACAATTTATTTTAATGTGTGTATAGCTAAAAGATTAGCAATTCAACCTAATACGGGCTTTATATTAGTTAAAGTATTCACTTGCATTTATTTATTATAAGTAATGTATAGTCGACATGCTGCAAAGAAGGAAATAAAGATTAACGGAGAGACAATAGGCATAGTTGATGAGTATGTTTACCTAGGGCAGCTCAAAACATCGAATGCCAAGTTGACGGATAAAATAAATAATATAAAATGGCGTGGAGTTCGTTTGGAAGGCTACACTTTATTTTCAATAGCAAACTACCAATGTGTCTGAAGCGTAAAGTTTGTGTCTTACCTGTAATGATGTACAGCTGTAAAACTAGGACATTGAATGCGCAAAAAAACTAAAAGATTAAGAGTCACACAAAGAGCAATGTAGAGATGCATGCTAGGAATAACTAGGAGGGACAGGATGACAAATGTATGGATTCGCGCACAAACAAGGGTAGAGGATGTAATCAAGACTGCGAAGAAGATAAAGTAGAGATGGGCCGGTCACATAGCTAGACGAACAGATGGAAGATGGTCGACAAATGTACTACATTGGATTCCTCGAGAAAAACGACCGAGATGACATCCAAATGAAAGATGGGTAGATGGAATCAAGTGTTTTTCAGGAGCTACATGGATGAGGATAGCAGCAGACCGAGATATATGGAAAGAAAAGGGGGAAGCCTTCGTCCAAGAGTGGATAGAAAACTGCTGATTATGATGATGATTTACGATATTGGATTTGGGAGGTTGGGACTTTAGTTTGTTGTTTCTACATTATTTAGTTTTGTGATATTAATTTGTTGTGGACTGCTTAAGAACTAATTAATGACTGAGCGTTGAGGTTTATATATTAATGTTTAATAACTAAGTTTGTGCAGCGTTTTTAAAATCCTTTTATTACTTAACCTTTAGGTTTATTACTGATTGATTAGCCACACACCAATATGGTGTTTAAAGTATTTTGTTTTTATGAATTTACGCTT